>CAJQZM010024533.1:0-15625 GCA_907164665.1 Colias nastes | reverse complement strand
ATTTAATGTTGAAGTTTGTTGTTGTTGTTGAATGTCAGGAACTACTGAACCGATTTTAAAAATTCTTTCACCGTTGATAAGAACATACCACCACCACTAATAAAGCCATGGTGGACTGATAATTTACATTATCTGTTATTTCAATAATATTTTTATTTACACCTTCAAATAAAGCATTTACACTTATACCATTCTAATCAGTTTTAAAACTATTCTCATCAGTTTTGAAATGTTCATTTATATAATTTATATTATTTTTATTTACATTATCCTAATCAGTTTCTAATTATTTCTATTTAATTCAAAATATTCAATTATAATATCCCTTATAGCTTATTCGAAACATCCCAATCTCTTTTCTGGGCGTCATTCGGCCTCGTGGACTTGACCTGCTTCGAATTAACCGGCATCAAGAGCTTCACTCGTTTCTGGGCATTGCTTACATTTGGATCGTACTCCGTTATTAACATTATCGTCCTGTTGAATATGTTGATCGCTATGATGTCGAATTCTTATCAGATTATTTCGGTAAGTTGTTGTTGTATTTTGTTTAATTTGTGTTATTTTCAGTCAAGTCGTCTATTAATTAAGTCAGACAAAATATTGCAGATAGCAATAGTTTTTATTCATCATAAAGAATTAACATTTAATTTTTAATTTTTTTTTAAGTTATGGTTATTTGTCTGATTTTCATGTTGGTTGAATTTTTACTTGCATATTTTTATCGGATTTAAGTCCTTTTACTTTTTGATATTTCTACAAACATTCTACTTTAAAGATGTTGTTCTTACCTTTCCGTTTTTACCATTACTTATTTAAAATGTTTAATGAATTATACTAATTATTATCAAGTACACACCCCAACCTTTCCCTTTATTTACTACGTTTTATTCCCTTCAGGAAAGATCAGACATCGAGTGGAAGTTCGCCCGCAGTAACCTTTGGATGTCGTACTTCGAAGATGGTGATACTGTCCCACCACCATTCAATATTATCCCCACTCCCAAACACGTTTCTGGGTGGATTAACCGCATTTGCAGCGATCGGGACCGGGGTTCGATTATTGTTAGTATCATTGGTTTTAGTGATGATTTTTTTTAGTTGTTATTGTTAAAAAAAAATTGTCTTCTTTGAGTTTGATTTCAGTCTGAATAGTAATAGATTCCGGTTAGATTTAATGTAGTATTACTATTTCTGATAAATCTATCTAGTTGTATCTATCATTTTATGAGTAATTTCGAAAATTAAAAAAAAATTGAAAAATGTTTTAAGATACTCATAAAAATAACAGAGTATGTAGTTTTTACTTCAAGTACTACAAATTTATTATTTTCATCCAGAAAGAACTGTCGAATTATAAATAGCCGTAAGATTTTCATCTATTATTAGTATTTAATAGTGTTATTTACAAGCAAAAAAAAAACAACATTCCAGAACAAATCACGCGAAAAAGCGCGTCTGCAGCACGAAGCAGTAATGCGTGTGTTAGTCCGTCGCTACGTTACTGCAGAACAGCGGGCCCGAGACGAAGTGGGTGTCACTGAGGATGACGTTATGGAGATCAGACAGGATATATCCACCCTGCGATTCGAATTAATTGATATATTGGCTAATAATGGCATGAAGACACCGAGGATTAATATGAATGAAACTACTAGTATGTTTGATGATCATATTTTTTTGTTCAAGTGTTTTATGTTTATAATGAAATTGAAAAATTTTGACACTTTCATTTTTGGAAATTTCATCTGCACTAATAAAGAGGAAACAGTTTTTGTATGTAACGTATAAACTCACAAAGTACTAAATCGATTTTCAAAATAATTTAACCGTTAAAAAGCTGCATTACTACCGAGCTTCGTAGGCTGTTTTTTACCTCCTAACAACTCAGGTGAAACCAGAGCAACCAGGTTGTATTTATAATAGTCATAACATTTAAAAAAGCATAGTTATTTCATTAAACATCCCCAGCAATAATGTAAGGTAATTCAAAATTTCTAATAACATTAATGAAATTATTATACTAAATTTAATAATTTTTCTAGTATCCGGCAAGAAAGGTAAAGTAATGGAGAGGAGGATTCTAAAGGACTTCCAGATCGGTATCGTTGAGGGTATAATAAATGATGTTATTTCGAGAGAAGCTAAACCAAAGGACGTGTTCAGTCAAATTGCTAAAGCTATTGTTAGGAAAGGAAGCCCTGAAAAGTAAGTCACCTTTTTCCTTCATTGGGTGCAAATTAGATCAGTATGGTGGTAAACGGCTGGTTTCTGAATTTAGTATTTGACAATAATACCTAACATTTCAAAATATTATGTTAAACATTCCTTAAATATTTTCTTGTATCGGACGTATGCTTACCCAAACCTTAATCAAATCAATTCTCAATTCAGAAACGGGGTCGACATTTTTGCTTATTTTTGACTCAAATAACTTGTCAGTTTTGCCAAAATTTGTGGTACTTATAACAGGTAACAAAATATGTAACTTACGAAAGCTGATATTACCTAAATTAACAAACTCTTTGAGTCCTTAGATTTTATAAAGTACATAAGTAGCCCCAATTTATCTTAAAGTATGATTTTTTAAGTAAAAAACATATTCATATTTTGACACTTAATTATTTAAAAAAAAACGACGTGTGGCACTCGGGGACTGCCGCGGTAAAGCTATTGCATGCTATGCCTTCAAGCCACACCTCCGAGCCCGTCGGAGTGGGGAGCGTGAGGTTTTTTCGTTACGGAATTTCTCGATTCGGTCCCCGCGCTCAAGGCCCGCGATAGAAGCTATGCAATAGCTTAAAAATTATTATTTTTTTCAATTTCAAGTAAAAAACGCGACTGGAACGCCGCGGTTCGAACCAACACTATTCGCCGCGATCCGATCGGCAGCACCAATGAAGCTGAAACTAAACGCAGCAGACAGTCACTCAGAGCGCATATACTTGATAACGTTAAAGAGAGGACTATAGATCCACAGAAATTGTTGGGTGAGTAATAAATAGATATCATAGACACAATTATAAAAAATACTTTACAAAGTGACGATAAAATATCGTATTAAAACCTAACAAATAGTTATTTATACAAACAACAATAATTTCAAAGCAATTGAAACTGTAATTTTTCAATGACTAGAATGAGATGAATATTATTATACAGAGACAGGACTTAAAAAAGTATGAATGAACTATATTGTTCATACCAAAAACGTACAAAAATATAAGAATGGACACGTTACGGGTACATAATAATAAAGTATGAAGTCCAATAATCAATTATTCATAATGATGAATTACACAACTGTTAACTTGAAATTTTACTGTAGTAATTCTTACAAATAATCCAATTTATAACACATTTTTTCTATATTTTTGCGTTTTGTTGACGTTTTATCTAAACATTACTCTTAATTTTTGTTAACAGAATTCAATCCGAAACTATCAGAAGTAACTCCAACAACAAGAGTTGCGTATGCCAAATTCATGAGAAGCAAGATAAAGTCAGATTTTAGTGAAAGAGAGAAATCCGGTGCTTCAGAGAAAGATTTCACTATTGAAGATGAAACCGCGTCTGGTAAAGTTAAACCTAAAAGTGAGTACAACGACAAAACAATATTACAATAATATTATGTATGTATAAAAGATTTTAACGCATTTTAAACGCGATTTATTTATCGCGAAAATCCGTTAGTCTTTAATTTCTAAATCGCGTAAAATCAAATACAAGAAAGTATTGTAATTATGTAGTTTTCTAATGTGTTACGTCGCTTAAAATATAAATATATTAATCGTGTAGATCAAAATATTTTTAGTTATATATTTTAATTTATTTCAGCCCCGCCAGTTAAACCCAAATCACCAGCTCGAGAAGGATCAGATGAACCAAGTTTGAAACAAAACGAAATCAAAGTCCAAGCTCACATTGAAGACAAAGGCAGTGGTAACAATTTTTTACTAAATGTGACTTAAATCTATCGCTTATATAAAATATTGCGCAAATATAACAATTTCGTTTTGAAATTCCCATTAATTTCAAATATAATAACAATGTAACAACAATCAATCGATTGCATGAAAACTTCTAACTTTGAATAAAAAATAATAATATTTATTTTATATCCAGGTTCAGGATCAGGACCATCTCAACCGAAACCATCACCACCACAACCAAAACCAGAAGAACCGAAACCCACACCCACAGAAACCAAACCCGAACAAAAAGAGCACATCATCCAGATAGAGGAACCAGAGTCACCGACCAAAAACCTTTACATAACTAAAGAAGAAGACTCAAACTTGCAAAAACCGATCACACCAACACCAAGTGCACATTCCAAATCAGAGAAACCCGAACAAATTCTATCAGCAGCCACTTTAGAAGCAGATCATAGTGCATCAAAACCTGATAGTACGACCACGACAGATCCAAAGGAAACTGAAAAACCCAAAGAGCCAAAAGAACCTAAACCCAAACCTCCCAAACCCAAAACTAGTCCTTCTTCCTCCCTGGCCCCCCCTCCCGGCCCCCAAATGGTTACAGATAAAGGAAAATCTAAAGTCACAGGAAAAATCGTTTCCGGCTGGCTATAAGTGAAGTGACTGTTTTAGAATAGACGTATTAGTGAGATATAAATGTTATAGCAATAATTATAATAAGCCGTTTTTCAATTCAGTACATTTGTTTTAGTCAATATGAATGTCCCAATGATAATATACTGTTTGTTTGTAGTTTGATTGATACTCGTTCTAGTGACTGGTTCTATTTATTAAACGTTGTATGGTCTAAATCGATAATTTTATTTTGAAAATATTTTACTTGTCACTTGGTATTCACGACGCCTGCTATTTACACTATGCATTTAATCCGATTTCTTTTATTATACTCAAGAATATGAATAGTTTAGCTAGCACCCTTAATAGCAAAAACAGTAAAAAATAAAGATAAATTTTAAGATTGCACGAAGCTATATGTTACTTCACCAAACATTATTGAATGCATTTGTACTAGATATTAAAATAATAGATCTAACTTAATTTCGTATAAATAAAATAATTGCCATATTTTCAGTGATTATACAACTAGGTAGTTTATATTTTTGTTGATTATGAAATGTTATTTATTAGAAATAAAGAGCTTGTTTATGTTTGCTGATTTTATTAAACTGTCTAGTTATTTACCTACCACCTATCCTACACTATACTGATTATTATAAATCACCACATCATACTTAAAATCACCAGTGAACTACCGTACTTTGAACATACATATTAACGGTGAACCATTTAAAAAAGCAACTAAAGTAAATGAATGGATATGAAAGACATTTTACTCATTTTAGACCTCGTATTTCATAGTAACCGATTAATCGATCGTTAATGTTACACCCATTATATTATGTCAATATACTGCTCATGACTAAACTGCAATTACAGACCTAACTAGGTACTATGCCGATTATGTAGATCCTAAATATTTCTATAATTGACATCTAGTGTTAGTAAAAAGTGCAGTCCGTACTATGAATGAAGTGTCCCCTTGTGGGGTATGGGGCAGATGCACTTTACAAAACCTCCTGTTTCACTGATCGATTTTTTGTACATAGATGTAGTTGATTTCTTTTTTGTTTTTGACGGGAATCGAACCCACAAAAAACGTTGTACCAAGGAGGCAGTAATTAATTTGGATTTATAAACCTCTTCATATAATTACTTCAATAAAATTACTACATTATAAAATGCATAAACATTATAACTAAGAAATTATTAATAATTCAATCCTGTGTAATGACGTAAAAATTATAAAAATATAACTACTCATGCGTGAAAGGTAACTTGATTCGCGTGAGTGTATAACCGGGTTCGATTCATGGTGAAGACGAAGAAAAAAATGTATTGATCTGGCAGGATAATATTTTTTTCACACCTTGGTAACATGGATAATGCATTGCTGTAAACCAAAGGGTCGATCCAGGTAGATACTAACAATAAATATGTTTCATTTTGTAACACATCTAAATGTCTGATTGTCCTTAAAAATCTACCAATTGAAGAGATTCATCTGCCAGTCGCACTTCTCTACACTATGCATTAGTAACTAAAGTTTAGTTGAACATTAAAGTCGAATGATTGAGGAAAAAAATAAAACCACAAAACTATGGAAAAGTGTTTATTATATAGATATAGATATTACAGTAGGTATCGCTTATTATATTATGCATATTATATTGAGAGATTAAAAATACACTGCAATATTTAAATAAAATAATTACATACACCTGTTTTATAATATTTATACAACATAGGAAATTTAAACAATATCATCTAATTACTTTAACAAAAGCTATGTATTCTTAAATTTAAAATTAAATTTATTATGAAATATAACTTAAGATAACAAAATTATAGTTATTATAGTTAGTCAGAAGACATTAAAAATATAAAATATAATGTCAGATATTTTATCGTTAAGTTAGTGTACAGAGAACACAAAATTTAATAATGCATCAAGATCAAGTATGAATAAAAACACAATATAAAAAATTCAATAGACCAATGTTAACCAGAGACGTAAGATAATATTATTATGTACCAAAAGGCATATAACAAATAGCATGGAATCAAATCACGATATATCATTCATATACGTCATGAATTCGAATCTGAAACTACGACCCGATATATTGTATCAGATTCCATCTCATTTGTTTCAAACCCTTGTTTTTAACGAAGTGATTCGGGATTATTGGCGTTTTATACCAATATACGAATACATAAAGATAATTCGTTGACGTAAGAAATTTTATTTTCATAAAATCTCAAATATACATTTAGAGAAAGTTTGGAATACACTTTTTGAAAACCTTATTTTTTGTGTTTTATTTTTTATCGTTGCGTTAAAAGACACTATCTTATATTAATAAAAATGACAAATGAAAGCCTGCTTGATAAAAATATGATAAACAAATGAAAAATCAATGCAATAATTTATATTTTATCGAAAGTATCGGATTATTTAAAAGTTTACAATGTATTCATATTAACAAATTAACGATTCCACAAGTGTTTAATGCAATAAATAGTAATAATATCAACAGAAGAATATCCTTTCATTAGTACAAATAAATCCTTAAGGCCTTTACAAACGAGTAGTTTATACAGTATTTCAGTGCCGTATTTATTAAAAAAAACTTTATTTCAAAGCCAAATACATACTTCTTGAGTATGTTTAAAAATAGCCTTTCGATATAATATAGTGAGAAGGTAATTTATAGATTAGTCTTCATGTTATTTTCGTATATCATATTATTTATTGTATTGATGAAAAAAAGCTGAAAGAAAATAAACCGTTCGTGAATAAAAGCCCTTACACGCAACCCAACAAGATTATAGTATTAATGATAAAATATACCGCATTTGCTGCTCGTTAAAATTATAAGGAAAACTTTAGAATAGCTGTAAGCAATATTTAAAAGGATTAAAAACTATTTTCATTAAGACGATGTTTTTGATATTACCTAACTTTTAGTAACCGGCAACTGTCGGATACAATGAAAACATTATAAAGTTGGATAATTTTTGTAAGATTAAACCTATATTTTATGACCTTTATTAAACTTAAATTATATGTATTACAAAATATCTCTAATAATTGATCTATGTAGGGAATTGAAGGATTAACCTTAAAACCTTAATTAAAAATAAACATAAAACTAATAAAGAGCACACCAATACTATATTTAAAAATCATCATATTGTTATTTTATTATAATAGTTAAAACATTATTGATTATAATTAATATTAATAGAATTACAATATTCTATTTAAAATACGAAGTCATAAAATAGTTGTTGCGATTCGGACGGTCTTGATAAGGGAATCAAGTTTGAAATATACAATATTAAAAATATTATTTTATCTTATTCAACTAGATGAACTAATTTTTTCATATCAACTTAGCGATGTTAATATACTAGAATGAAACGGTGTATACTGTTAAGTCTTTGTTCCTGGATCCAGACATTATAAGATATTTTAAATATGAAAAAATGAAATAAAAATCGGACATAACGCAGCTAAGGAAAAATTTAACATATAATCTATACTAATATTATAAAGAGGAAAGGTTTGTATGTATGTATGTATGTATGTATGTATGGTTTTCACGCATAAACTACTGAACCGATTATAATGAAATTTAACACACATATAGAGGGTAACTTGGATTAACACATAGGATAGGGTTTTATCCCAGAAATCCCACGGGAACGGGAACTATGCGATCTATCTATCCTTTGAAAACGCGGGCGAAGACGCGGGCGAAAAGCTAGTAAAATATATTTTTGTCATTTTTTGATACCTATAGTTAATATCTCATTTTTATCTTCTTTAATTGGTTATTTAAAAAATAATATTGTATAATATTTGTGACAATAATTATAAAATTGCCCTATCATATTATTTAAGATATTAAAAGTTGCTGTTCCATTATATTTATTTAAGACTCGATAATCATAGTTTCTTTATAGCCAAGTTTTGGACGTCTTTTTGATACTTCGAATGTTTTCATCAAGGTTCGTTTGTTGCAGAGGATCTGGAGACGGTATCAGATTTTCTGTACTCGCTGACACTGTAGATTCAACTGGTGACTGTGGCTGTAATCATTATTAATAATTATTCAGAATTAATATAAAGTATTGAGAAGGATTATTAGAAATGTTTATTGGTTTGTTACAAAACTTACAATTATTCCAAATCTACTATCATGAAACTACATATGTACTACCATTTAAACACGAAAATGAACCAAATAAATCAAAGTTATTCACTAGCAAAATATAACGTAATAATATAATATACATATTTATATTTTGAATACAAAATTTGATCCATGATTGCCATTTCAAAAAAATATGATTTATTGAATGACTATCAATTAGGTGGTTATAAAAAAATACCTGAGGTACAGGTCGTTTATGTTCTGGTGTGGGTTCTTTCGACTTTCCTTGAGTGGGAGAGAAAGCCCGTTGGCACACTGGAGTGCATGGAGTAATTTCCATTGTCGGTGCTTGAACCTGTTATTTTTAATAACTATGTATCAGCAAATATAATCAAATTCTTATTCTAAGATGCTTTTAAAGTTACGTTATACGAAGTCAGGTAATTGCCTGACTCGTGTAAGCGAGCGAGATGTAATCTGCTGTATGCGGAAAAGGCCGTTTTCATTGCACTTTTTTTAAATTGAATATTGTTGGTACCTTTATATAAGCTGTCTAACCTTTTCATACGTCATTGGTATCCTTCGAATATTATAAACTAGCTGAAGCCCGCGGCTTCACTTGAGATAAGAAATAGCCTATGCGCCAAACCCGACACTACGTAATCTATCTTTTTACCAAATTTTATGAATCCCATCAGCTGATTTTGGGTAAAAGATTAGCAAACATCCATGCGCACAATCTTTGGCGTTGCTGCGGTAGCAATGCAATATTTGTATGAGAGTATAGAAGAGTTTATTGTTTATTGTGAATAAATTTATTTTCGCCAAATTTTGTATGCAAATAGATTATCGCCAGGAATAACATAATAAGCCTCTTTAACCATGATTCCTCGTGAACTAAGCCACAGGAGAAAGTGTTGTGAATGTTAATGATTAGATATTTATCACAGGATCTCATAAAGCGGAACAAATACTGATATACTTAACTAGGGAAAAACAGCCAATAGCATTGTTCTATAGACATTAACTTGTTTGGTGTTTTTTCAAAATAACTGTCACACAAAGAAACATTTTTCATTTGTGTACTTTTTACGTAGAGACAAACGCCATCTAAATATTATGTTCATATAATTATAGGATAATATCACTTTTAATATTTTGAAAACTATTAAATAAATATTGACAATATTGAATGATATTAGGTTTATTAGCCTTGACCTGACTTTCTGATCTATCACTTTAACTAAATTACCAATACTTATTCGCCTCTAAAGTAAGTTTTCCGAAATTTGACCCAATTCGTAAAAGCATTAATATCATACATGTCCGATAAGTGTCAAAATTGAAAATGAAAAAAATGAAAAATATATTTATTTCATACACACAATTTTCAATTACAGAAAATGGATGAGTCCTCCTAGTAAGTTTACAAAAACCTGTGTCAGGAGGACTCGCTCTTCCTTAACTAAAGTTTACAAATATAATACGTGTGCAGATGTATGTGTGTGAGTGAGTGAGTGAGTGAGTGTGTGTGCGTGTGTGTGTGTGTGCGTGTGTATGTGTGTGTGTGTGTGTAAAATTAAGACAGGGACATACTTTACTGACACTTAACTTCAAAATGAAGTTAAATGAACGTAACTATATAAAAATTAAATTGAAAAGCCATTCATAAGATGCATTAATTAATTTAAAATTCTAACATCCTTTTATCCAAGTTGTACTCTTTCAAAGATTTGAATAGTCATAATGTTACGCGCCGACCGTCTTACCGAGTGGACGTGCATACCGTGTTATCCGTTACAACTACAATGAACGTACTGCGATCACCTACTGGAAGTGGCATGGTTTCTGTGCATAGTGACCCTCAAATTAATGTGTCTAGTGAAAAGCCCCTTGATCAGCAAGTAACTTTTCGTCATAAAAGAAAATTTAAAGACGACGATGAATTGATCAAAAATGAGTTAAGTGAATTAATCGTCGTCGTTCGTCGCGAGTTGCACGGATAAATCGCTGTGCGAATTATAATTATTATATAGTGTAAAAGTGGAATTATAAACTATTTATTCAGTTTAATAACAAATTATAGACGCTGTGTAGCATCAGTGAGCATTTTTTGTGTAATATTATCATTTAAAATATACAGTTTTTGGTTGATAATACAAATTTTACATCAAAGAACTTATAACGTACGAACAGTTGAAGTGTTAATCATTAAAACGCGTAAGCGACGCGTTTTTCACGGCGCTTAAGACCTTCTTCTCGCCACCGACCACTGCTTCGCATCAACGTTCGGAATACCAGTTACGGTTTACCCTGTTTTGTATTTACAAAATCACACAGCGTTCACACTAATTATTACGCTTTATAAAATATCATAAAATTAATAATAGATTAAAATGCCTGCAAGAAATTGTTCTGGTTGCATGAAAGTTATTAAAAGCAGAGAGGGCCTTCAATGCTTTGCATGTAAAGAATGGTATGACTTATTATGCGCGAATATATCTGATAAACGGTATAAATTAATGACTCTCGAAACTAGGAATTTGTGGAAATGTCCAGTATGTATCAACAAACTACCAAAAAAAGATAATTCGAACACTCCTGCCAGATCGACTCGGGACTTGAGCCCAACAACTGTAACTCAATTAAATGTAATTAATTCGCCCATTTTACCAAGTGAAGCGCAACGCTCCGAAACACAAAATGAATACGTCGATACACTACTAAAAGATATCACGGGAGGTAAGCTGAGGGACATTATAAGACAAGAAATAGACCAAGCATTTCGGGATTCGATAAAAAATATTATTAACGAGCACTTTGGCAAAATAAACGAATTAATATCCACTTTTCAAGATTCGCTAACATTTTTCAACGAGCGTTATGAGGAAATGAAAACAACTTTGGAAGAAAAATGTCGCACAATAAATAAGCTGGAAATGGATAATATAAAATTAGTCCAGTCGGTAAATGACATGAAGAAAAGCCTTAATACGATTGAACAACATGCCCGATCGAGTAACATTGAATTGCAATGCGTACCAGAATACCGCAATGAAAATCTATTAAACACAGTCCTTCAACTAAGTAAAACTATTAAATGTGACATTAAGGATACAGATATTCTTCTATGTACTAGGGTTGCTAAACTGAATACGCAGAGTTCAAGGCCACGTTCTATTATTGTGAAATTCAGTAGCCCAAGATTACGAGACACATTTTTAGCTGCAACATCCATATTCAATAAGAAAAAGGACTTAACAGAGAAGTTAAATACCAGTCACTTAGGAATTGCAGCGAATCCCCCTATACCTATATATGTCACCGAGCATCTTTCGCCGATCAACAAAACCATCTACGCGGCTGCCAGACTTAAATCTAAGGAACAGCATTATAAATTTGTTTGGGTGCGTAGTGGAAAAGTTTTCATGAAGAAGGATGAAACGTCAAACACCATTTTTATAGATAGCTTAGAAAAACTTTCCTCGTTGTAGTGGTTTCTATAGTTTCAGTAAATTTATAGCAAATTGGTCACATTCTGGTGCTCTAAACCATATAACATTCGACTCGATTAAGCTATACTATCAAAACACTAGAGGCCTTCGTGGAAATCTTGCTAAGGTGCGCCAGCATATACAGACTGAAGATTTCGATGTTTACATATTTACGGAAACGTGGCTTTGTAGCGGCATCTTTGATTCTGAAATGTTTGATGGTAAGTTCACGGTTTATCGTAGAGATAGGGAAACATCTTCTCTATATCGACACAAAAGTATAGGTGGAGGAGTTCTGGTAGCGGTATCTAATAAACTCGTTTCTTCGCGTATGCATAACTGGGAGAGCAACTGCGAAGACTTATGGGTCACGATTGAGTTGCAATCACAAAAATCAAATGGACACAGTTTGCTCAAGCTTTGTGCTGTTTACTTAGCCCCCCCAATTCGGGTTGATGTTTTTGATCATTTCATTGATAATTGCCACACTGCATTGGAGAGATCTTGTGATAATTTCACATTGATCGTGGGTGACTTCAACTTGCCCGGTATAAACTGGGTAACGCAAGACAATGCTCCGTACTTAATCACCTCTGACACAAGTACGGGGTACCTCAAAGACCGCTTGATCGATTTTAATGCATTACATAATCTTCAACAGTACAATAATATACAAAATTTTCAAAACAAAATTCTCGACCTTATACTCTCTGATATATCTGAAATACGTGTTGCTCAGAGTTCTAATCCTGTTCGTGAAGTAGATAGGTTTCACCCGCCATTAGAAATAACACCAATCATAAGCCCAAAAATAAATAAGTCCATACCAAGGAAAAAGTTTCTGTTCCATAAGGCAAATTATAACGACATCAACGAAATGCTCAAAAATATAAACTGGAATACAGAGCTCTGTCAGATGGAAGACGTCGATGTCATGGTAGATAAATTTTATAGTATTATCCACAGTATAATTAAACAATGTGTCCCTGAAGTCAAGACTTGTGGAAATAAATATCCTTCTTGGTACTCATTCAGACTTATTAAATTACTGAATAAAAAGCATAATTTACATAAAAGAATAAAAAAATACAATAACCCTATGGATATTATTGAATTCAAATATTTGAGAAAGGAATCAATGTTATTAACGAAACAGTGTTATGCTAATTATTTAAAAAATATTGAAAATTCGATAAAGATTAATCCCAAATATTTTTGGACACATGTAAAAAACTTGAGGAAGGGAAATATTTCTTATCCTTCTACCATGTCACTTGGTAATGAATCTTGTAGCAACCCAAAAGATATCTGCGACTTATTTGCAAAGTATTTCTCCTCTGTCTTTAATCCTTCTATTGTTGATTTGAACTACAAATTATCGAATGTATCCAACGTAGCTCCTATGCTCAGTGCATTTTCAATATCGAGTCATACAATTAAAAAGGCATTATTGGCCTTGGACCTGAGTAAAGGACCAGGTCCAGACAACGTCCCGCCCATATTTCTTACCCGTTGTGCAAGCATGCTGTCCGTTCCCCTGGCGCTAATTTTCAATACTTCCCTTAATAATGGTCTGTTTCCATCAGTTTGGAAACAAGCTCGAATTGTACCCATATATAAGGGTGGCAATCGTGACCTTATATCAAACTATCGCCCAATCTCCATCCTTTCTACCTTGTCAAAGGTCTTTGAGTCAATGGTTTATGAAGTACTCCACAAGCATGTCTACTGTCATTTTTCTGAATCTCAACACGGTTTTATGACTAAAAAGTCTACTAATACAAATCTTGTAACATATGTAAGTAATTTAACTGAGGCAGTTGATCAGGGTCACCAAGTCGATGCAATTTATACTGATTTCTCAAAGGCCTTTGACAAGGTAAACCATTCAATTCTAATACAGAAATTGGAGTTGTTCGGAGTGTCTGCCACCGTCTTGAATTGGTGCAAATCATATTTGGATACCAGGCCGTCGTCTGTTGTTCTCAATGGTAGTCAATCAGAAAGTTATATCGCAACCTCAGGTATTCCACAGGGCTCGAATTTAGGGCCTTTATTCTTTAATGTTTTTATAAACGATCTGCCGGATATATTCAAACACTCCATTCCATACCTTTTCGCAGATGATCTCAAGTTAATCCGCGTAATTCGTTCAGAGACGGATGCAAATTTGCTCCAATCAGATCTGCAAAAATTAAATGAATGGTGTTCTTGTAACATGATGCTTCTGAATTGTGACAAATGCTACCATATAAAATTTACGCGCAAACACAAGATCATAGAGTCTTCATACAATATTCACGGATCGTTGTTGCAAGAAATTAAGGTAGTTCGAGATCTTGGAGTTTACCTTGATTCACAATTACGCTTTACATCTCATTACGACAACATATTGGCTGCAGCATATCGATCGCTTGGCTTCATTCTACGGTGCTCCAAAGACTTCAAAGATCCCAACACAACACTTTTGCTATACAACAGCTTTGTTCGTAGTCGTCTCGAGTATTGTTGTACAGTCTGGAACCCAACCTATCAAACGCATATAAATCGTATCGAGCGTCTGCAAAAATTACTGGTTCGGCGTTTGGCATTCAAAGCTGGAATTGCTAAATCTTGCACAAGTTACCTGGACAGGCTCAATTATTTCAGGATAATGAGTTTAAAATCTCGTCGTACAGTGTTGGATGTTGTCTTCTTATTTAAAATACTCAATCACAGCATTGTTTCTCCTGAACTATTGAGTAGAATATGTATCAATGTCCCCGCCAGGATCCCTCGTTATCCCTGCGCTATACTCAGAACTCCTCCATTTCGTACAAACTTAGGGAAACATTCCCCAATGGTTAGACTTACCCATGAATACAACGCTATCGCAGCAAAGTCACGTGAAATCGATATATTTCACAATTCACTTGCGGTGTTCAAACGTATTGTTATCAATCATTTTAATAGTATATGTTAATTAAAACATTATAAACTTATATCAGTACCTACCTAGGTTCTGACCTAGTATTAGTTTTAGTAATACATATTAGTAAATACGACCTTTCAAACTCTTTTAAATGTATTTTCAGCAAGACGTACCTAGTCATTTAGTCATTTTTTTCACTATATACATTTATAAAAGTTCATGTACTTATGAGAAATTTATTATAATAAGTGATACAATCTTTTCTTTTTCTTATTACACTATAATGTCTTAAAATAATATTGTCATCCGTTCAAATATATGATCGTTGTAATTTCCTGTAAGTAAAGATACATAAATGATTTTATTGTCGTAAGCAATTTTAGAATTAAGAGTTTTCAAACTATGTATTCTTTGTTGGAAATTCAAAATAAAAAATAAAATAAAATAAAATAAAAATTAAACAAACAGATGTCCCGGATGATGGATATGATGTCTGCTTTA
>CAJQZM010024531.1:0-21189 GCA_907164665.1 Colias nastes | reverse complement strand
GACCGGTACTGATAGATTGCTCTTAATTAGGTCTATAATTGGTAAAAAAACCAGATTCCACCATGGAGGCGTTTAGGAGGTATTGAATTTTATTAGGGTAGTTAGGTAAAATAAAAAGTTTTCGAATTTTTCACATTTCATGGGATGTAGCTCGAAAACGGCTGCGAATAGAAAAAAATGATTTAGGTACAACTTGTAGATAATTTTATGGCCTTTCAACTTTTCATTGAAAGTTTTTCTCTAACATGTACCGTTTTTGAGATTTAAGCGAAAAATGAAAAAATGGACCCATTCCCCCCCTTCCCCCACTCCGGGGCTCCTCCTAGTGTCCCGGGGTTTTAGTATGTTTATTACCTAGGGACTCTTGACATGTTTCCGAAGAAACATCTTACGTTACTAACTCACGCACTCTAGACCCCCCTTGGAGGGACTCATTCAATGGACTAGTTGTGAATATGAATTTATTATTTTAATATCGCTTGGGGAGATGTATTTCACTTCTGTCCGATTTCTTTTCTGTGCCAGTTATTTTTTTGTTGGTTTGTCACTTCGAAGCCTCCCCGGTACCAAACCCAGGGCACACACACTGAACACTTGAACAGGCACCTAATGATGTTTACAATTTTACGGTGGCATATAATCATATAAAACCATACTAGCGGTCCGCCCCGGCTTCGCCCGTGGTACCTACATGTTTAAACTATCCTATCTCTCAAGTTGGATCGAACTGCACATGGTATGCGAATTTTATTATAATCGGTTAAGTGGTTTAGGAGTCCATTGAGGACAAACATTGTGACACGAGATTTATATATAGGTATTAAGATTATATAAGCCGTGCATTGTTAAATTATAACGTTGTGATGCAACTACTACAATAAAAACTGTCAAAACACACGATTGTGTACTAGACAGCTGTCATTCAAAAGAGCATGCTTTTAGTGCAATTACGTGAAAACCGTAGATTTTTTTACCGAAGCATCTGTTTCGAAATAAACTAGGAAAAGTAATTTTATGGTAAAATAAATTAAGTAGGTAACTTCATGATTAGCAGTGACTCGATCGAAAGGTTAGGGTTTAGAGATAAGATGAATGTACAAAAATTAAGTTATAGATATTTCAATTTATCTGCAGATAGTGATGATAATGTCCAAACAAAAAATTCGACAATATTTAATATCTACCAACATGTAGGTACTTGACAACTAGATCTTCGTAGGAGATCTATATTATGTGCCTATAGTGCAGCCACTATAGGCACATACACTGCAGCCAGTGGGATCAAATAATAATGCTGATGATGACGATGAATTTATAAAAAAAAAAAATTATTTAAAAAATTGATGATGAAAGTTTATATTACTGTGTATTTTTTATATTACTGTTTATAAATCTTATTTTAAATTTTCAGAAAAACTTTCCGAACTCTGTATTAAATCCCGGAGAAGTCTACGTCCATCGAATACAGTACAAGTTTGGTATATTACTTGGAAAATATATTTAATAAGTAAAAATCGTATATGGTTCAATAAAATGTTGTGGTGAATAAACAGTTGTGAAATCGTTTTTTTAATTTCTTTCATTCATCTCCCCTATTCATTACTAGCTGCATCCCGCGGTTTCACTCGCGTAAATGAGTTATTTTTAAGTCCTAATGTTCGTGTGGGAATATCAATATATATAGTAGCTGTAGTTACTATGTGAAAGTACCATCAAAATCGATCCAGCCCTTCCAGAGCTTAACCGGATCCAACAGACAGACATTAAAAGATTGTAATAAATGCTATATTTTGGTAGGTATATATGGTCGTATTGAATGCATTTAGAAAAAAAGGTTACCTATTTGAAAATTTATTTTATTTTTACAAACAGACTCCACTTTTATTATTTGTAAAGATAACAAGCTGGTCAAATATATGTCTGAATTCCTACTAAATAATAATCGATGCTAAAACTATATTGTTTGGTGTTGTATATGTCTGAATAATTAATTACTTCCTACCGGTGTTGCGTGTATTTGTTTTACCTACATGACTTTTATAAAAAAAAATCTAATTAAGCATGATCGACCTCATCCACCGTTATTGACGATGCGTTTAAAAAGTATGTAAGTTAATGTTTGCTTGAAATAAATATCGCCGATTATAGACACGGTCTTTTCGTGAATTACAAAAATGTGAGAATATTAAATCAGTAATCCTGTAAATAATATAATTCTCAAAAGTAAAATTCAAAAAAGGCACACCACACCACACCAGCTGCAGCAGCGCAAAACTCGAGAAAGGCTGAACCGATTTTGTTAATTCTTTTTTTATAATAGATATTCCTTGAAGTACGAGTATGGTTCTTTTGAAGAGAAAACGTAAACATGTACCACGGGCGAAGCCAGGGCGAAACGGAACTAGATATTGTATCTATAATAGATATTGTATATTGTACAATATTTGACATCTTTATTGCATTTATCATATTATTGTAGAGTAAGTAATAACTCCTTTCAATTTTGTACTAGCAAGTATGAAGAAAGTACGGAGATTGTACCAGAAAGATTCTATAATCTTCAGAGCTTAAGTTTAAAAAGCCTATTTTAACGAATTAAATAATATTTAAATATATATTATTTTATGTAAAACACAAAAAATGTTGGCCGAAAAGTACATTTCAGTTATCATTAACCGCATAGCATTTAAGCATTACTAGCAATTAATATTGAAATTCAGATGGGCCATTCCCGTAACTACGATTTTCATCAATGATTATTAACACTTGGTATTAAAATGTCAATTTTCCGAGAATGAGGAACTCTCGCTCTGACCGTGACCTATTCTGTACACAGCCATTCTCGATCTACAACAATACAAACAATGCGAATACAAACAAAACAATTATTTGACATCAGACATATGCAAATGTATTGATATTAAGTCATAGTCATATTATGACTAGCATCTCATATCCCTATATTTCTATGAAACATTTAAATGGCAAGGAGGATTTCATAAGTATAATGTATATGCCTAGGCTTCCTAAAGGTATTCTTTAATAGTAGATATACTAGTCAAGTCATTGGACGCTCGACGCTCGACGCTGATATCGAAAATAACAAAAAAAATGTTATCGATAAGCCTTAAGATCTTACTTGGTCTATTTAGTGACTCAAAAAGGACTCAAAGTATCTAAAAATGTCACGGTAACATTATAGTTACCTATATATACAAATTACCATGAAATTACCTAATTATATACTATTTACCTACTATGCTTGTTTCCTTCGATGATTATATTGGTCCAATTTCTCCGACTAAATAAGCATTCAAAAATCGACAAAGGTATGCTATATCAGGCCTAATACTCAAAGAGCCATAGGCCTCGCGATGCCAACATTTTAACAAGGTCTCGTAATGCAATTTCCGTATTTATTAATTGGCAAAACCACACAACAATAGACAACACGGATGGTTCACTCTAGTTTAAAATAGACTATAAGTTTCAGTAAATACGGTTACCAGCATTTCCGTAGGTGTGATTGAATAAAAACGAGTGGGCTCAATTCCCTTTTTTTTGTGGGGGGTGGGGGTGGGGAGAGAAGTGGGGAAATCTTACCTAAGATACCCACGGCTCCCGGGGAAGGAGCCGTGGGTTGTCGGATTCCTACCGACTAAAACCCCACTGTGTACCAACGCGCTGCTTTAGACGGGATGCGGGAACACTATCGCAATCTTCCGTATTTCCCGCCCAGCAGGCGTAGTCTCGACATTAGTCGACATCGATCTCGACCGAAATCGGTCGGTAACTAACGATTTTCAGTAACTATAGTATGGACCTAAAAAATTTAGTGTTGTTTTTCCAAGAAATTTACCTTGATATTATGGAATATATAGTAAATTAAAATTAGTTACATAAATTTTTCGCATTATTACAAATAATTTGCATATGAAAAAAGCACATGTTATGCACAAAAAACATGGCAGTTAATTTAATTTTAATCAAATTCGATATTTTTTTATATCAATCGTTTAATTAATGTTCTATTTATTACATATTCATGGAATCCAAAATTCCATGCATGGCAATCTCTTTATTTACTTTTTTGACATTTGACATCATTCAATCAAAATAATATTTCTATCAAAATAAATATAAATTTTGTGTTTTCAAGAGGATAATTTTTAATTATATTCTTAAAAATCCTATAAATCTATTGGATAACAAATATCCTAAGAAAATATCAATCTGCGTTATGTTTTTATATAGTTAAAGCTATTAGTTTTAGTTTAGTAATATTTTGTTATTTGTGAAGTGCAATAAAATTCTAATCAAAAGACTCTAAAAGCTCTACAAGATAATTCTGCTCAATTCGAAGCCTTTCGAGAAATCTTTAAGACATCATAGAAACGGACGGAAGTTTTAGGACGGAACGGATAATTTGTATCACTTGTATTTTTAGCTTGTATTATTATATTATGTGCATCATTGTATACTATATAGTATACATCATTGTATATATAGTATTTTATTACAGTTAATAAGCAAAGGATGAATATATGCAATTGATTTAGCGGTTCACGGGTAATTATTTAATGTAATAAATATAAATATTTATCTATAAATTTTATATTTTACAGATGAACAAGTTACTAGAATTATGTTGGTGAGAGATGATGGTTTTGAGCCAAATTTTCAACTACGCTATTATAAACTGTTAAATTAAAATTTTCTAATAATTTTTTTTCGTAATTGGATCGTTTTTATTTTATTTGTATTCATCTGTATAATTTTATTATCCTAGAAGTTCAGAAAGAAATTAATCGAATATGAATGCAATAATTTAGGCTGAATAAATGCAGACAGCAGTACACTATTTTAATATTTATTTAATATAATATAAGAGGCTTCTTAACATTTTCAATAAAATTTTGAAACCATCTTAAAAATAAAACATTATTTGTTTATTTTATTTTAATTGCAATAACATTAAATTAGAGAAAAAAATATTGCGTTAAATCATGTAGCATCGGAAGTGTGAAATATCTTTTTTATTATAAAATTATAATAATCTATAATTTTTCCGATATTATCAACCGTATCTACCACACTACAAACCCACACAAACCGTAAGGCCCTTCTCCCATTACGATACTTCTAGAATACGATACTCGAGTAGAATACTAGTTAGATATTTGACAAATTGAGAAGCTTGAAAAACAGCAAAACATAGAAGTGTCAATTAAGGGTACGGTCCTGCAACGTGTTAATGAAGCCCGCAATCTAGGAATTATATTTGACGAAGGTTTGAGGTTTGAAAAGCATGTGAACAAAACAATTTCAAATTGTTTTTATCGTCTTAAGGTCCTATATCGTCTGAAGCGTTATATAAATTCTGAAGTAAAGGTCAGATTATGTGAAACATTAATTCTCTCAAAATTTGATTATGGAGATACTGTATACGGTCCTCGTTTACTTAAAAGAACTAAGAATGCTATTCAGCGGGTTCAAAATGCATGTGCTCGATTTTGCTGGAACATACCTTCTAGGCATCATATATCACCTTATCTTAATAAAGCCAAAATATTAAACATGGAAAATCGACGGCACATGCATTTTGCCACCTTACTATTTGGGATAGTAAAGTCTACTAAACCTGAGTATCTCCATGATAAAATAATTTGGGGGCGTAATATAAACAGCAGATATAATACTAGGGCAACTCCGTACATAATGTATTTTCAAAAATTTCATACAAACGCATTCAGAGGCAGTTTTAAGTACAATGCAACTAAATGTTGGAACAACCTGCCTCCCCCTTATCGCAACATTCAATCTGTGACTAATTTTAAAAATAAATATAAAAATTATCTAATCATAAGGCAGGTAGGCCAGCTTTAGTTGCATGGTAACTAAATGTTTCGCATTGTTTGATCTCCTTACAACCTAGTCAATATATATGTAGTAAAGTTACTATAATTCTATAACATACAAATTATAATGTAATTATGTATATTGTATATTTATGTAATATGTTTTTCTTTTTTTAAATATATTAATTATTTATGTATACCTTTTGCTTTCTCCAAACTATATAAATATATTATGTAAAAAATTTACACTGTGCCTTTGACTGTCGAGGAGGGCCCACTGAAAACCGGTGCTGCGATGCCTCTGCATCACAGAATATCACCGAGTGGTTTCCTTTTTTAATGTTTGATGCTGCACAGACCCTATGTGTTTAGGTTTAATTAGTATTTAATATAATTTTCTGTTTTCTTCGCATCCAAACTTTATTGTATCTTACTATTCTCAATTTTTTCCTGTGTGGCAAAACATTAAAATAAATGTATTTTCTTTCTTTCTTTCTTTCTATATTTGCTCGCTGCCCGATGCTCGCATATTAAGCGACTGAAAAATGACTAAATTCATCATTATTGTGCCTCGTTTTTGTAGACGGACGCTATGTCGAGCGATTCCAGTGACGACGTAAAAGTAGGAAGTACTGGATTCATCCATATATTGAAAGAAACATAAATTGTAGAGTTTTTATAGCCGCACGAGAACTACAACATGATGATAAGAATTTTTTATCTTTCTACCGAAGAGATACGCGCGAAACGCGACGCAAAAGCGACCAACTATACTAGTCGCGGACGTGTAGGATACCGGTAGCGTAATGGGAGAAGGGCCTTCGAGATCTTGTCGAGATCAAACGTCGGTATCATAACGATTGACAATGTCAAAGAATAATTTGTTTTGACAATATTCGAATGTGTTGCAAAGAAATGATTTTCCAAATCCATGAAATCTATATTTTATTTATTTTTTATATATCTACGGAATTGAAATAATGATGTTATTAATTTAGATAAAAATGCATTACTACAAGGCTATTATTATACAAATATTTTGACGCATTACGGAAAGTTTTGTGAAGAATAAAAATTATAAACAAATATGTATACTTGTATACTTCCATCAAATTAGGGAGAGGTATTAAGCGACATCATTTTCATTGCTGAAGACGGGACTATAAATAAGTTTGTCGATAATTACCGACATTGTACAGACTGCGGGGCTATTGGTCTAAAAACATCTGGTAAGGTACAATAAACGATCAGGTATTTGTATGGGGTTTCAGGTTCATTAAGAACATTTAGTGGAAATAAATACTAAATTGATATCTATTTTTAAATTTGTCCTACTTGTAAAGAAATACGCAATCTTACCAATCAATCGTATTCAAACAAATTAAAGTAACATAATTATTTAGTGACAAATTGACATATTCCTTTACTTTAATCATTTAATTTATCTACATTTTAGTCCCAAAATAATTGTTATTCTGGTTCTAAATTTATTAATAAGGCAGATAATGATGTGTTACTTGTTAGTGATACGGAATGGTTGTAGTTTCAGCTAGATATCTGTGTGTGATTTTATACAAAATCATTATCATTACAAGCAAATTATAAACAAAACTATCGCGATTCTTTATTTAAATTATATTGAATACTTAATCATTAACACTGTTTTGAATTTTTATTCAAAATCGCATAAAATTAATTCAACGTAAGTAGTATACTCCCGTTCTATGTGGCTATGCAAAACTGGGTTATCTGCCTTAAAATAGCTCTTAAAAAACCTCTAGGAAACGCAGTGAGGGTGTGTACAAACATTCATTCACATATTTGTTTATTTTCAATGGTTTTGTTCAAAAGGTTTTTGAATCAACGTTACAACGCGGGGTAGCTTAGTGGGAGGAAAAGTGTTACTACGGGTTAAGCTATTTGAACTACATATTGATTGTAATTATTATCATCTCTACACAAGCATACGCCCTGGTTTTCCCCGAGACGAATGTTCAAGAAAATTATGTTTAGTCAAAGTGTGAGAATTTTCAATCGTTCATTGTTGATGCTAGCCCGTAAAAAACAATCTCTACTCTCCTATATAAAATTAATTAAATTAAGTACATAAATTTATTTTTAGATTTATTATTAATTAAAACACGTCATAAAAATATGATCTGTTTTAATTAATAATATTATATTTCAAAATCTTTTCTTCAAGTAAAGAATAGGATCGCCCACGGAACAGCTTTGGAATGAAGTGGGAACGTGACTACAATATTAGATACCAATTAATTGATACTTAGCATGTTTATTTTTAACGTTGTGTAATGTTATGGCAATTACTCTGTGATAAAGTGAATTTTCCTATGAGAAAATGTTTCACACCTACTTCTTTTATTAACATGGTATTATATTCATTCGATGTAGGTATTACATTTATTTATTTTTTGGTAAGTATATGAGAAAATATTCTTTAATTGTACAGAATAACACAAAAAATGCCGTGGAAAATTATTTTAATGTTTCAAGACGTTCATACATTTTTGGGAGGAAAGATTGAAAATAAAACATTAAGGAAAATTTACTGCATAATATCGTTAGGTCGGTTGTGTAGTTTATTCTATTTCAAATAAATAGTAGGTATACAGATAGAACTAACAAATTATAAACCATATTTAAACATTATCTTTATTTTATGACTAGCTGCTCCGCGCGGTTTCACCCCCGTGGCTCCACTCCTGTTGGTCGTAGCGTGATGATATATAGCCTATAGCCTTCCTCGATAAATGGGCTATCTAACACCGAAAGAATTTTTCAAATCGGACCAGTAGTTCCCGAGATTAGCGCGTTCAAACAAACAAACAAACAAACAAACAAACTCTTCAGCTTTATAATATTAGTATAGATTAATTCAATCAATTCACAAGACGTGAATTGAATATTCCAGCAATAGCCATTTTATTTAATAAATGTTATTGCTATTGAAACATAAAGTACCTCCTGCAATACAATGCATTATTTGCGCAACACAAACATTAGAGAAACTAATATTTGCTATACATATTTGTATATCCAAACCTCAGTACTTTTATTTACTACAAACAATGGAGATTAATAAGAGCTAGAAATCTCCTGAGTGCCTCTCTATTGATATTTCTTTTAAATTACTTTAGTCGGGGTTAAAAACGATTTTTCATTTATTTGTAACGTGTACAATGTACATATCTGTTTGGTAAATATGAGCTGGATTACAATTGGTTATATTCGTTTAATTTGAATGCTAGTCGTAAAATGTAAAGAAACGATTAAAGTTCATGCGTGAGACTCGTGAGAGCAATATTGTGGTCAAAACAGTGACGCCACAACACCTTGTGGTTTGTTATCACTTTTTTTAACAGTCTCTAAGAATGTACTTACCCGCTTAAAAAAGTAAAGTTTTTAAGAATTTATTTAATTAGTTTAGTTCGAATAATTTTAATCTCTTTGTATGATTACCTTAAATTTTTGCAAGAGCCATAAAGAAAAATTACGAGGAATTTAATGACTGTTAGCACTGGCAAGGAATTGGGCGCGACGAGTAGGTAAATAATGTTTATCAACTCTGTGAATCACTAGCGGCTCAAAGCATCAATTGAAATTTTATTAACAAGAAATAAACATCAGTATTGTTAAAACGATAAGCGCATTTATGTCGTTTCGCTTTTCTGCTAACCGTCTGTGATAAGCGCAGGAGAGAGGTCATGGAACTCTACAGGATTGAGTCTTGAGGGAGGGAAAGAGATGCAACGCTTACCTTACGCCTACCTATATCCTTGCAGCCTACTTGGGTTCTTCACATTGGTATGTGGGATTATGCATGCTAAAAATACATTTTAGCTACTCCTTTTTTAACCGGTCTGGAATACCTATTATCAGGGTGAGCCCGATAAAAGATACTGAAATAAGTCGTATTTTTGTAGGTCATTTTGTGGGACGAAACGTCGGTCTCTGTTTCAGCGATTTCTTTTTGTTCATCTTCGCGAGACTCTACATAGAGCCCCTTCTGAAGACTGACATTTTTGTTCTATAAATATTTCTTACAATTTTGAATATCTGGGGCAAAGGTCATATTTAAAGACTTCGTTATTAGTATATTAATTTATAAATGTGTCTATAATAATAGCTCTATAATAACGCCCTCGCTTATTATTTAAGATTCGGATAAAAGTTCGTCGAAAGTCGAGAGCGTGTAGAAAAAGAACATAACTTAAGAGAAAAGGGCACGGCGAAATATGAGGCTGTATTAATGGCACACAAGGTTCGATTCGCGCGGGCCGATGCAAGATGTAACCGATGCGTGCAGTTTAAGTTGGTCGAAAAGTTGATACGGGCGCGCGTTGTACATCGCACCATTCGCGGTCTGACGCTAGCGAGGCACGGTCGGTGCCTACGCTGTTGCCGCCTCCGGTCCAAGTTTACACAATACCAGTTCATCAGCCGCAAGGATGAGGGTCCGTCCGCTCTCGGCGGCCCTACTACTCGTCCTCCTCTCCCTGCTATCCGAGGTGAGTCTTAATCTCTCCAGCCCTTCTGCGAATTTACCGGCGATGTCGGCTTTACGAGATGCAAACTTTTAAACAACTTCCAACTTTTCAGTGGCAGAATACTGATTTTGTAATTCTATTATGTTATAAATATGTTTTCTAGTACGTTAATGTAAAGACGATAACTACATAAATTATAAAGTTTAAACTCGTGACGTTGAGAGCCGGTTTCTGCAAAAAGAAACAACTTAACTCAGTTTAATGTTTTCTGGTATATTATGGTTTTTTGCGTTATTCTAACGCTTCATTCTTATTAAATTTTGAGTTGTTTTTTATGATTTCGTTTAAAATTTAATATTATTTTGTACTATGACTCTATTTTAATAAAATATAAAAATATGAAACTCAAATTATTTATTAATTGTTTAAAAATAATATTTATGTTTTATGGAAGTATTAAATTTCATATGTATTTGAAGTAAACGTATATTTTACTATAATGACAAAAGAAAATTATGAAAACTTCTGAAGTCAACAACTATTTGTCCAGTTCATTATTTTATGTTCCAATCTGAAATTAAAGCGTCAGTCAGCTTCGTTGCGAGTAATTTAATATAAATTTGTATTCATCTGAAAAATATTGAAAAATCGGAATGATTGTTTGTTAAAACAAAGTAATTCAAGAGCAAAAATGATCTGTTTATGAAACTCTTCAATTAATTAGAGATCGTATATCGTGACTTCGATGCTAACAGACTATTGGAAATTTCTTAATAAAGTCTATTAGTTGCATAGTTTGCATATAACTAAAGTTCCGATTCTCTGAACTTGGCTAAATATGAAGTACAAATTATGATACTTGAAAAGTTTTAACTGTATTTAACGTAGGTAATTGAAAATAACAGGCGGTTTATTTTGCAAGTTCCTTATTGGAAATAACTTCAAAATTAAAGCGACGACAAATCATTTATTCTTTTAAAGTTTTTTAAACAATTAGGAAAATTAATGTAAAAGTTTCCTAGTAATAAGTCTAATCATGTTCAAAATGATCCGCGATATTCCTACGCTTACCTTTATTTTTTACCTAGTGTGTTATTTACGGTAGTAAACTTATTATAACATTAAGGCTGTATAAATAAAATTGCTTCAGCTATAAGCGGTGACAAAATTAGTTTATACGCGTGGTTCTATTTAATTACTTTCCAACTTATCGTAGGTACTTATATTTTTACTTGTTCGTTATAAATACTGCTTACCAAAATTGTCGATGCTAGATTTAAATGCAAGTTTCGTGTTACTTTAGTACCTACGTCTATTATGAAAATATTATTTAAATTAAGTACATAATTAATGATCTGAGAATATGCTTTTATGTTATCATTTTTGAACTCTAGAGGAAAATATATGTTAAAATGTAATATAAATTAGTGCGCCAGTCTATCACAGATTTGATGACGGAGTATCTTTTTTTGATTGATATTCGTTTCAGAGCCGCACAGGGCTGAAATTTTTTTAAATAGTTTTTAGTTAAAATCGCTGGTTTATCTCTTGGAGATATGCAAGCCTAACGAATATCCTTCTGCAATCGGATCATCAATGTCGTATCAGAAGGCGCCGCTCCGGTCCTTATTCAATTTTCTGTCTGGAAAAGGCACATTCTTAAAAGCTTTTCAATTTACACATAAACAAGTATGTGCATTAGCTCCACGTGTAAATAACACATAGTGACGTTGCATTTTTACGGCCGAAGGTATTAGGTAATATGGAATTAATCACGATGAACAAATAACCGTATTTTTTTCTTGTGAAGGTCAATAAGTTCTATTAGATTTTTTTTTTATAAACGATTCATAGGTATTTAAATATGACACTATGTTTACGTAAAATTGAGGAAAATTTATTATTATTTATACTAGGTATATGAAAAAACACAGCTCAATATCGAATCAGGTTCTACAAAAATTTAAATGATCAGAGAATATATTAGAGCCGATTTCAAAGAATATTCCATCACTCCATACTTTATGTATAAATAGTATGAACAATTTGGAAAGCTAATAAATTCAAAACGAGACACATTATTTCATATTCATATATGTCTTAATTTATAACAAATCAATTAAATCGCTCTAAATTGATTGAATGCAAAAATTGAAACTAATAAATTGTTATATGACAGGTTGTGATTTGTTTTCGTAATAATTCTTGAGATAAGTAATTTTTGCTATTTAAAAATAGAGGATGTCTGGACATACTAAAACAATTTTAATTGATGTAGATAAAAACCTAACAATATACTTAAAATAATTAAATTTATTTACTATGCAAATAAAATATACAAAATGGATTCGACGAATTAGGTTTAATATTTTATTTAAAATATGTAATATTCTGCATCTCAACAGTGAAAATGTTGCAGAGTCACGACAATATATTTATCGTTGAGTATATCTTTATTGTGAGTTATTATTATAAATTGTCCGTATTTAAGCAAAAAGGAACCACCCAGCAAACACGCACTTCTGAGATATCAAAGGATTTACAAAAACATTTGCAGCTCTGTTAGATGAAGTAAAATTAATATTTATTTTATTTAAATTCATTGATAAATTACTTATTTAAGTATGTGTATATAAATTTGCTCTGAATACTCTTAAACTTTCTAGATAATTAAGAAAATGTGCATGTGGTTCCTTTTAACATTTATCAATTGATAGGTTTTCTCTTATACAAAAAAGAACCACAACCCAGGGATTTAATGATATAAATGAAACTATGTATTTATAATATCGTAATAAAGCTTTAATTAAAAAGATATATAAAATAATACATATAGAGGACGTTTATTCGACGTTATCATCAAATTGGATTTCGAAATCCACCGTGTCTAGTCCATCTATGTGGTCTTCTATTGCATCATCACTAATAAGATTGTTATAAAAACTCTGTGCATATTGTGGAATAAGATGTAATATGGCCTGAATATCGCTTGAAGGTGAAGAAAGCTTCTCCAGAGGCATCGACGTATAAGGTTCTTCGTTATCTTCTGTAATAAAAAGAAAAAAGCTTTAAATCAAAACAATAAAGCCGCGTGGCTTTTATACGTAGATATATGGCGACAGCAAAATATTATTAGTTCTTATAAAGCCGTGTCCCTACTAGGCGACTAAGTATGTTGTAGGTACATGCGCCATGTACAAAAAACTGGCTAAGTGCGAGTCGGACTCGCGCAACGAAGAGTTCCGTACCATTATCTATAAAAACGGCAAAAAAATCACGGTTTATTGTATGGGAGCCTCTTAAATATTTATTTTATTCTGTTTTTTTAGTATTTGTTGTTACAGCGGCATCAGAAATACATCATCTATGAAAATTTCGACTGTCTAACTATCACAGTTCATGAGACAGAGGGACAGACAGACAGACGGACAGCGGAGTCTTAGTAATAGGGTCTCGTTTTACCTTTTGGGTACGTAACCCTAAAAATCACACGCAACAGTGTCCAAACCTAGCAAAAAATTAAATAAACTTGTTAAAATTTTCAATTTCGCGGGCTAGGGCCTTGTTCCGGTCAAAACAGTGGCAGCGCGACTTTTAAAATCAAACAAATAATTATATGCGCTGAATGTACTGTACTGAATCTGAATCTAAACGTATTTTACCAAAATAGTAGGTAGGTACCTAGATCATCGACAGTTGTTTTTAAAACAGGGTTTAGTAGTTTCATCTCACAATGACAGATGAATCGTAACAAAATGACTCTTAATAATTCGACTCGCCTTCGTGAACAACAACAGTGTCGTTAAAATACGTAAATCCACACAGGATTCCTCTTGTACTTACTAATTAATGAACTATCTTTTTAAAATCACTCCACAATCGGGAATGAATCAAAAGTGGATAAAGCGTACATACCTGCATCTCATAGATTCAATAAGTACAAATAAAACTACTTACCTACCCGTTGTATCTTCATTATTATCTTCGGTGTTCGTCTCCAATGCTTTTCTTACCAATTGCTTCCTTATTTATTTATTACTAAACATTTTCACATTTAATTTTAAAGGTAATTAACAAAAACAATAGAACTTACTTCGCGGAGAAAAAAAACGGCCGTCACGTATTCGAAATACTTCGCTGAATGTCACCTATATTGACAGATCTTCGACGTTTTACTTTAAAAATTGGAGTTTTGCACTTTGAGCTATTTAAGACGTAATGAAATACGTTGTTTAAAGATGAGAAGCATTCTGCATTGTGCACAAGTCAAGGCATTTGGTACCGTATAGCGATGATGGGTTTCAGGATGTTTTACAATATTTATTTATGCATGATAGAACCGAATGCTTGTGGTTTTATTTTGCAATAAAAAATTACAATTAAATTATGAATTTATTTTACGCATAACCATACCACAGAAACCTGGTTCCATTTTGTGTATTAAAAATAATTGTTATTAATAGAAATATGTGTAATGTATAATGGTACCAAGTATGTGCGGATCTGTTTTGTATAAAATGACATGATAGTAATATCGTTTATTTGTTTGAACAAAGCAGTCCCGTGGTGCTGTGGTTCGGTTTTGCTTCATATGTATTATTCGTTGTTGCTGGTGGTTCCTTTCTGCTTTTAGTATACCTTGTTTCCAAGGTAAAAATCATGTGGTTCTTGTTTGTATAAGAATTTAGACCACTTTTAAATGAGTATTCTTCAAGAAACCAAAAAAAGCAAATTTGTCGAGTGGTTCCATTTTGCATAAATACGGACAATTATTATACACACAGAGATAATAGTTCTAGATCAGACAAACTTCGTTCGCGGACCAACTCTATTATTAAGGTTTTTTCTGCGAAGATTTGATTACATTTTAAGTTTTGTATAAACAAGCTAATGAGTATTTTATAGCTAACATAAATCAGTGTAGTTAAAAATAGTTTAATTATACTTTAAAGTCTGCCAGTATGCGAAACTAGAATGTCTCAGCCAAAACTTAGCATACTTTTGACAAAATATTCAAAGACATAAAAGGTCTTAGCGTTTTTGTACGTCACACATAGTTTTGCTGTGAATTGTATTAATCCAAGCGGAGTTTAATAAAACTATGTCGAACCACGGATTCGTCCTACAGTTCGCCAGTAAAGTTTCCTCGGTCTCATGTAAGCTTGGAATAGAATTACTGGCAAGTTTTAGTTGAGCAATACAGCATTGAGCACTGTAAGCCTTCGTGTGGCGACCATCTTCACAAATCACTGTATTACTTGACTTTGTATTTAGAAATAACTTGGCCGTGTTCTGCAAATTGGCTCGATATAGAATAGAATTGATATTGAGAATATAGGAATTTAGTGGGCAGATAAATTAACAATGATATACATTTTCTAGAAATAGACGGATCAAAGAGAATATTGAATAACTCAAAGGTTCCTCATTTGAAATTGTTAGTTCAAACTTTTCTTTCGCACCACATATTAAACTCCTGTTTTAATCTCTATTAGATATTTTAATCGTGAACGTAATTTAATACAGATTAGTGGTGTTTATTTAGCGCCTTCACATCAGCTTTTATGTAGAGTAGGCTAAAGTTAAAAAGTGTTGCCTAATATGTTTAAAATAATCGAACCTTGATAATTGCCTATTGGTATATCGTAAATGAAGAAAAATACGGAATATAAATAAGATGCTGTGATAATATCTTCAATTAATAATTGAAAACAATTAGTTAGATCTATCTTATGTTTTGTTTTAATTGTCAAAAGAAAATCGTAAAATTAAATCAATTATTATTTATGACATAAGTGCATCCAGAAAATTATTATATAGCACTAGCTGCTCCGCGCGGTTTCACCCCCGTGGATCCACTCCTGTTGGTCGTAGCGTGATGATATATAACCTATAACCTTCCTCGATAAATAGGCTATCTAACACCGAAAGAATTTTTCAAATCGGACCAGTAGTTCCCGAGATTAGCGCGTTCAAACAAACAAACAAACAAACTCTTCAGCTTTATAATATTAGTATAGATTTAGAACCTAACAAAGTCCATACCTTCAAGAAACGTACAAGGCGGCTTCCTATCATTTTCATAACAAACGAAATGTTTAAACAACTAACAGCATACGATATAAATGAAATTTAAATAGATATATCGACCCGAAACGTGTGTTTGACCCTGTCAAATCCGCAACGGGTATCACTATCAGGGGTTATCTTTTGCTTCCTGACAACTAGATACCGCTACGTCTATATTTAAAATCGCGTTCTTACAATTTGGTTCTGTGAATACGTATTATGTACGTACAAAAACTGAGTCTAATTCTTGTAAAATACAACTGAAAAAACACTAAGGAGATTAATTAATTTTTAGGAAAGTTCTCTCTCTGTACAACGGGTTGTCTGGAAGAAATTGCTATTTAGCGATAAGGCCGCCGTTTGTTACAATGTATCCTAGGTTAAGTCTATAATTTGTACGTATAATTTGTAATTTATCTTGAGCAATAAACATATCAACGCGAATGTTGTTTTGGTGTGTTGATGTTTGAATCTAATCCTATGTGATATCGTCATGGTGTCCCATATTACGGAACCCCAAAAATGCACACAGACACTTGTGTAAACATTTAATTGATAAAGATTTCTTATAGAGATAATGATTATCTTGAACGTATGTAGGTAATCGTATTACCGCAAAATTTGGCCTCTTTAAACGTAAGGATGATTTGTTATATAATTACAATATGGACGAGGTTTCAATCATAACTATGACTATTATAAATTAATATAATAACATAAATTTAAATTGTATGTGAAACTGAATACACTTTCAAAATAAAATAAAATTATTTTTATGAAAAATAATTTAAATACATAGTTAATTGCTGTGTAATGACATAAAAATAATGGTCTCTTTATTTAAAAACACATTTGAAATCTGCTGGTTTATTATAAAACTTATTGTAAAATGGATGTTTTAATACAATTATCATAGTTAATATAAATGGCAAATAATCGGTAAAACCTAAATTATTGCTTATATGAAAAAAAAACCGTCATAAGTCCTAAAAATATAACGATATGATATCATACAATTTTCATGGTAAATTAATTACAAATAAACAAAATTGTTGAAACCAAACAATTTATTACACACAAAAACAAACTATTTTATTAGTAATCGTTAATTAGTAACAATGGTACACTAATATATAAAATCCGAGAATTGCAATTTTCATTAGAAATCAGGCCTACGAATCCGATTTGCTATAATATTGCATTCTGCATGGACCTAAATAGCTTGATACGATACTAGGTCGACACGAATTAGTTATATTCCTACCAGTGTATTGACATACTACATTATATTATATTATGTCATCATTATACTAGTACTAGATCCCACCGCAGGATCAGTGCGTTCACAGTTTTTTTGATGAAACCAAAATTTTATGTATATTAATTATAATTAGGAGAATACATATCGACTAGGTAGCCAGTCAAGGGATCTTAGACTATATTGTCTATTTCATATTTTGATCAACAAGAGACGATTTTAGTACAAGGAAGGCCAGAAGTGTGAAAAGATAGATGTCTCTGTTATCTTTTAATGAGTATTAACCGCATTTAACTTATTTTATGTAGGACACTTCCCGGCGAAAACATCGTTACTTATTGCCTATCAGTACAGGTCAATATAAAAATAAATGTTTTCTCTTAACCTTATCGTTAATTTGCTTAATAAAACACAGATATTCATTATTTATATGTTTATGGGTTACTGTCTACTGACTATTCAATCAAAAATGATAAAGCTTTATGCTCGTGTGAACTTTAAACTAAATATTTTTTTTACATAAATATTGAAAACTTCTTTTGAATTTAAATGATACTGAACTTAAACTGAGATTTAAAAGATACTAGCAGAGACGCGTAGTAATTTTTTGACAGATATAGTACATAGTTAAAAACAAAATTTCATTATTTTGTATGTTCGTATATGTTAAGGAAATCATTCGACTATTGAGGAAATAAAACAAAAATATTCATAAAAAAATTATTCGAATGTAGGCAAAATTAAAAATGACCATTTGTAAGATTGTCCAGCGGAGGTTATCCTCTATGTTATCGGCGTATTGTGTCAATCTCCCAGTTTCAGTAGAAGCCGATAATTAAACTTAATATATTTTTCTGATTTTTGGGCACACTTATCTGGGCAGTTTATCGTAAGTGACCTAACCCGAGACGCCTTGCACAATACACATGATAACGCCAATTTGCTTATTACATGCGATACATCCGTTAATTATGAATTATACTTATTTTTTTGTAGTTATCACTCTTGGGTTAAAAATGTGGTGAAACAATCACCATTGCCATGTTTAGTTACAAAGTTTAAGAAATATTACATCATACATAATAGATAATATTATTTTGTCACTGACAGTACTTATACTAAGAATAGTTAGTATTAAAAAACCGAAAACTAAGAATAGTTTTACGGCAAAATGATGAGAGAGATGGATAGTGGGCATGTTTGCCATTAGTGAGCGAGACAGATAGTGACGCTACTTTTACCAAAGTCAACAAAAGTAAGTAAAATTAAAAAAATAATTAAAAATCTTGACCTAGTGTACTTTAGGTTTATTGAAATAAAAGTCAGATAGGGAAATAACATTTTTTATTACGACAAATGTTCAAATTGTTTACCATCAGCCTCAATACACGCCCTACATCTTCTTAAAAAAGATCTACTTATTAGCCGGGCATATCCTCGAGAGTTGATGTCCTCAGCAGCTTGAGAAATTCGTTCATGCAGCTCGGCTACGCTCTCAATGGGCTTTGAATAAACTTTTTCTTTGAGAACGCCCCAATAAAAAAAAATCCAGGGGATTTAAATCTGGGGAACGGGCTGGCCACGAGATAGTGCCTGAACGTCCAATCCACCTTCCCGGATATTCCTGGTCAAGGAAATCTCTTACTTGCACAGCGTAATGCGCTGGGCAGCCATCTTGTTGATACCACATGTGGCGAAGATGTATGTGTACAAATAAACTAAATATGTAGGTACGTAGTTGATCCTTCTATGCTGGACTGGGAGTAAAAGAAAAACGTAGAATGTGCCAGCTGTTTTTCCCGGGCAAACGTCGAAAAAAGCCGGTTGAAGGATTGGGCCAAATTTAAGAAGTATATACTAGGCGATGCGGCTAGCAACCTATTACTATTTTGATTTCATTGTCCACCTATACGCCCAACAACTCACTAAACGGCTCTGTCTACCCCGTGAATACCCGTGTACAAAAAACTAACAAAATATGACAGGATAAATGGATAAATCAAATAGGTATAAAAGTCACACTAATACCTTTTTTAATTTAGTAAAAAGTCCCACTTACCTTTTTAAATTCTTTTCGGGAAGAACTTTTTAAATTATTAATTTTTCTTTTCACTGTATCACTTGTGGCTGAAGGTACTGTGGTATGATAAAATTCTAATAATTTGGCGTAAGCATCGTCTTTCAATCTCTTGTTGTGATAAGAATCATCCTTAAAAGGCTCTACTCGCTTCTGATCTTATCGTTCAACATACAATTGTTTATGTTAAATCTTATAATGTGTGTTTGCTTGAAATCTCTAATACGAAGAAGATCATCCATCAGTTCGTTAGCCCCACCATTTATCAGATAAATAGAGAAATTGTTGTGCTATTTCATACTTAATATTATCTATAGATACCTTTCGGAAAATCCTTAAAATCACCATTATCAATCCGCGATAACTTGCGACTCTCAATATAATATCTATTTATCTATTTCTATTCGAGAGTTATTTATCTCACATTTAGTGAATAATGTTACAAAGTACAAAGGAGTTATGTGCATTAAATGGAAGGTGATTAAACTATTATGTGATCGTCACACTGGTGTAGAAGCAAGATAACCGGCGATAATGTAGTGGCCCACTTTATTATCAGCATTGCTTAATCTAGATGCAACGGATGCTTCATGCATGTTGCATTTTATAGACACTTGTTGCGCGATATTTAAAGATATAGAAAAGTCTAATGACAATAATTATTTAACGCCAATTTCGTCTCTAACATACGTTTGAGAATCAGTTAAATTCTCAAATAGAATGACGTTATAGTGAATTAAATTTCCATACATTTGATGTTTTATTTTCCGCAGACATAATCTGAAACGTGCATCATATTCTTTGTTATAATTATCTTGTATCTAGTTTTGCAAACGTAACGCATACTCGTATAAGATTTTTATTAACTAGAATCGCGATAAGACATTCGCAAAACTACACACTCGATGTTTGTATAAACCTTCGTGGTGCTTGATAAAGATGTAATGAATTGAAATATTATGAATTATGATGGTCACTGTAATATGAAACTGTAAGATAGCCATAGTTCAAACGCACGCTTATTAAGAATACCCATAATTTATAAATCGGGGAAACCCCCAAATATAATATTATGTATGAACGTTGCCTTTAACTTACATCTGTTAACAATGTTAAAATTTTCCTTCAACTTGAGTTATTTGTGTAGAAAAAATAACAAACAATATAGGTAAATTTTCTTTATTTATTTCTTATAATGAAGCGAATGTGCTTGAATAACAGTTCACAATATAAAATAATTGTGTATGTACTTGAGATTAGTGCATCATGTTATCGTTTTATGACATCATAATTCATGAAATTAATCGTATCAAAAATGGAACAGTTTGCTGAATTCACATTCAAAAGTTTAAACAATATTTAAACAAAGTTTAAACAGTTAATGGATTATTTAGAAAAAGAAAATATCTTACCTGATCG
>CAJQZM010024530.1:0-12119 GCA_907164665.1 Colias nastes | reverse complement strand
GAAATCTGCAGTTACGTTTACCTGCGCAAAATTTGACAATGACCCATTTCTGATATGTATAAGTAAGTTATTTTGGATGTTTTCACTGTGTCAATTTAATATGAATGTCAAATAACCTATAATATAAATAAATGCTGCTAGTAAGTGATGTCGTACGACGAGTACGCACGACGCACGTACACTTCTAGCGATGCGTTGCATACCTGTACGAGAATGTGTTTGATTTATATTTCGGATAAGTATAAACAAGTTATTTTGGACGTTTTCACTATGTCAATTTAATATGAATGTAAAATAACTCAATATAAATGAATGTTGGTAGTAAGTGATGTCGTACGACGAGTACGCACGTGTACACTTCTAGCGATGCGTTGCATACCTGTACGAAAATATCAAATGTTTGATGATCATATGTGTATGGGAAATTATTATTCGTAAGGTATGAAGTTTATTAAGTTATTTGTAAAAGTCAGTAGATCGTATTGTGACAAAAGAATTATGTAATGAAGAAGAAAGAATAAATTAATGCAGATATGGGCTCATTTATTACATCTTCTATATATATATAAATGAAACCCGTTTCGCGTTGTCACGGCATCACGTGTGAACGGCAGAACCGATTTCGATAATTCTTTTTTTAAAATGTTTGTGGAAGTCCAAGGATGGTTCTTACGGAAAAAAACATAAACATGTACCACGGGCGAAGCCGGGGCGGACCGCTAGTTGTTTTATAAATACAGTACTTTCATTGAACAAAGTAGCAATTAAAATTCCTTTAATTATTTATCATTCACACAAAATTAAAGAGATACAGTTTTTACTTTAGGAAATTTATAAATCAGAGGTTTTAAAAAAAAATCTACCAAAGTCTATTGCAGTAATTTATATTATATATTTTATACGAATTCAGTTTTGCAGGACATTTAAATTCATATGCACGAAGTCACAAGCATTAACTAGTGGTATTAATAAGCAGTAATTTAAGAACAATTCAGATTTATTACGACAAGTTGAAAATTGGTCGACCAAGGCACTTTTTTCTTTAATAATTATATACAATCATGTGTGCAATGGAATGATGCGTTGCATAATTTTGCACAAGGTAATAAATACCACAATGATTTATAATCGAATAAAATCAGTTTAAGGTTCTGTTAAAAAATATTTGTTATAGCTTTTTTTTCCTTTAGAAAATATAGGCAATTTTGATATGCTATAAGTTTTAGTTTTAAGGATGTATTCGTATACTAGCACAACAAAGTGTAATAAATAAAGAAAAATAAATCAATATTTATAAGATATAACGCTAAAATAAGAAATGTCCAATTATTAAAAGTTTCAAGTTAAATCATATTAATTGTCTGTAGACGGATTCGTCGGATTCAAATGAAGTTATATGATATTGAATTATTTAGTGCACTAACATTTTATTAAAATTACTTTATGAATTGTTATTAATCGAAGGGCTATATTTCACCGGGACACCACGGTAGCGCAACCAGTTGCGCCACCGTGGTGTCCGTAAGCTACCAAACTAGACACCACAGACACCAGAGTCGCCACACCACACTGAGACAGTATCAAAATGGACCTCGAAGAGATAGGACTACTGCTGTATGTATCCAAACAAATCTACAACTTCCTCCCAACATTTCTTTTTCAAATCTCTATCGGAATAATCTGATGAGGAATTATCCCAAATTGATGGTCGCCTTTGAATTTCGATAATAAACCTTTCTGTATCGAAATTATCCATCGTATGCAATCAACAAACAATTAAAATATTAAAATAAGCAGTTAAAACAGAACATAACAGTGCACACGTGTTGCATGCAATGAGGTGGGGGCGTCACTGGCGGCCAGACTGGTGGCCGAGTGAGTGAGACACCATACAGCGCTATAGTAATTAGTGGTGGCGCGACCAGCGTGGCGGCGCAACCAGTAACATTCTGTGCACGCGTCCGAGTTGGTCGCGCCACCAAATTGGTTGCGCAACCAAACGGACACCAGGTGAGTAACTCTCTATAGAGCTGTATACATTTTGTTGGTAGCGGCGACTGGTTGCGCCGCCAGGTGTCCCGGTGAAATATAGCCCGAAATAGCAACACAAATAAAAGTATTTGAAAACCACTACACATGGAGGCAAAAAAACGATATAAAAAAAGAAGCATAAGTGAACCTGAACCTTAATGCTATAAAATTAAGTTCAATGATTAACAGTCATTGAATTAATTTGGTCATTATGTAATTATTCCTTGTTCTATATATTTTTTTTTATATTTTCTTAATATGTCTGCGAATATATAACTTAGACACTTTCACGGTTAAACTTTTTCTTTTTACACATTTTAACTGCCTGATTTTTTTAAATAAAATGTCAGAAATAAAAGATTTTATTCCATGTGAGTACCATAACGAAACAAAGTAGAATTATTATAAAAAATAAGCTTATTGTATACACATACATACATTTAAAAAAAGTTTACTTTTTAAGTCTCGCGTTTGTTTTCAAGGATATTTTTTTCCAACTGAAATTTTTAGTGTTTGAGGTATAAACTCATACTAGCTGCTCCGCACGGTTTCACCCCCGTGGCTCCACTCTTGTTGGTCGTAGCATCATGATTTATAGCCTATAGCCTTCCTCGATAAATAAACTATCTAACACCGAAAGAATTTTTCAAATCAGACCAGTAGTTCCCGAAATTAGCGCGTTCAAACAAACAAACATACAAACAAACAAACAAACTCTTCAGCTTTATAATATTAGTATAGATTAATTTATTTATGGTACATTTGTCTTGTTTTAGCAAACGATGGGTATAAATACAAAACATTCTCCTCAACGTACAGGATAATATCCTTCATGATGGTCGTTGGGTTCGTGTATCCCAACCCTAAGTTGAGTAATATTCGTGTTGTAGCTGTTTGTAAGTATATCGATGTTTTGTCGCCACATAGTATAAAACAAAGTCACTTTCTCTGTCTCTATGTCCCTTTGTATGCTTAAATTTTTAAAACCACGCAACGGACTTTGATGCGATTTTTGAAGTGAAACTTCTTTATCGGGGTTGGAAAAAAATTTTGTGTAACATTTTTTCGTTACGCGTGACATTTTTCTGTTACGCGCCATCTTTTTCTTATCCCTACCACGCGTGATTCGACGTATTTCTGTAAAGTTGCATGTAGAAAATTATTTTTTGAAAAAATACGGTCATAAAGAAGTTTCACTTCTTACGTGTGTACACTAGTACACGCACACATTTTTTTTAATAGATAGAGTGATTCAAGAGGAAGTTTTTAGTATATGTAATTTATTGGGTTTTAGACAAAGAGGGCAAAGCCGCGGGCGGTAAGCTAGTTAAGTATAATTTAATTACTTAAAATTTCACAGGGAATTAAAAAATCGTAAAAAAATAGTCGTCGTTTGTATAGGTTTTTAAGCAACTATATTCTAACTGATATAAAAAATAAATATAAAAATAAATACTTTTTAGATTATAACATAGCACCTAACCATGCCTTTCAATAACTAAGGCCAACCGAAAATTGTATTTTTTTTCACATAGACTACAATTTTGAAGACAACATGAGACTATGAAATAATTTTTCATCATATAAACATACTAGGTTTCCGCCCGCGGCTTTGCCCGCGCAGTCAAAGAAAAACCCCCATAGTTCCCGTTCCCGTGGGATTTCCGAGATTGCGTCAATTTTCCCGGGATAAAAAGCCTATGCCTATGTCCTTTCTCGGGTATCAAAATATCTCCATACCAAATTTAATGAAAATTGGTTCAGTAGTTTAGGCGTGATTGAGTAACAGACAGACAGACAGAGTTACTTTCGCATTTATAATATTAGTATGGATTCTATCCTCTATTTAAACTTTTTAACTCAATTTTATTTTACAGTCGCACTCCTACTATCAATAGCCCCTGTATCATTGCTAATATTTATCGACATGTACAAATGTTTTATGCGACGTGATTTTGTGAACATCATACGCCATTGTACTGTCGTTGGACCTTTTCTGGGGACTTTTTTTAAGGTATATTAGTAACTAGCGGTCCGCCCCGGCTTCGCCCGTGGTACATATTTACGTTTCCTCTACATAAGAACCATCCTCGTACTTCAAGGAATATAATAAAAAAAGAATTATCGAAATCGGTTCAGCCGTTCACACGTGATGCCGTGACAACGCGAAACGGGTGCGGACCCGCCGCCTTTTTATAGCTCCCGCCGCGAAGCGCGTCGAACGCGGCAACTGATACACAAAAATAATCCTTATGGCTGCATGATTCTGTATTCACGCGCGATGACTTATAGCGTATTTCATGTATAACTTTGGTGTTTCTACATCGATTTACATGATTCTTTTTTTATTGAATAGGTAATAATGTTAACTTTTTTTAATTAGGGATGAGTGAGAGTGTTGTAAACGTAAGAGTAGACAAATATAATCAGAAAGCTCCGAATTGCTAAGCTATTGAAGTTTCACGTGTTATTGTGAGTCAATTTTAAAAGATAGACATATGCTGTCTAGGAATTTATTTTTATATAATAATTTAAGAACATTTGTGTCGTACATGATTTCTATGTAGCTTTAACCATTAAGGCTGCACACGCGACGGAAGCTTAAAAAATGGAGTAACTTCTCCCGTTTTCCCAATATTTCCCTTCACTGCTCTGCTCATATTGATCGTAGCGTAATAAAAAGTATACTATAACCTGCCCAGGAGTATGAAGAATAATTGTGCCAAATTTCGTTAAAATCCGTCGTGTAGTTTTTGTTTCTATAACGAATATACAGACAGACAGACAGACAGACAGACAGACAGACAGACAAAAATTTTACTAATTGCATTTTTGGCATCAGTAGCGATCCCTTATCACCCCTTCATAGTTTTTTTTTAAATATATTTCATGTACAGAATTGGCCTCTCTACAGATTTATTATAATATTAGTAATAAATTAATGTATTGTCGGAATTATTTGTTAATTCAAGGTTTTAAATGAATCTTTCTAGTTTTTAATATATGAAACGTATGAATAATAAAAAAGAGAAGAGAAGAGAAAGAGTATTAAACTTGGGAGAGCCAGATAATATTTATATATTACTTTATTTACATTTCCAATGAAATATGTACATTTTTAATTTTATTTCTCAATAATCTTACCCACATCATTAATTAATAATCCTACAATTTGAATTTTTACTTTTATAACATCAAAATGGTGTATTTGTTTTTTTTTAAGACTTCAGCTTATCTAACTTATTAATAAATCAATAAAAAATCTCTTCCCAGCAAATAATAATGCACATGAAACAGATAACTGGCATGCAAATAATCGATGAAATAAACCGCGACTACCGTACCTACAACTCCATGCCTGACCACTACCAGGCCATCATAGACGCTAGCATCAAAAACAATTTAAAATACAGCGAAAAATGCTGGGCCATCACCGTCGTATCTTGCGTTATGACGTTTCCAATAATGGCGATCACTTTAAACATATACAACTTTACCTTTAAATCCGAGCCTACAAAGTATATGATACACGATTTACAGAAACCGTATGGCGACCCAGAAGATAGGTTCAACTCTCCGTACTTTGAAATCATGTTTGTTTACATGTTCTACTGCGCTATTCTATATGTTATTAATTTTACCGGGTACGATGGTTTCTTTGGCTTGAGTATTAATCATGCTTGTTTGAAAATGGAGTTGTACTGCAAGGCTTTTGAGGATGCGTTAAAAGCGAAGAGTTATGAGGAGATGCATGCGAAAATTGTTGGTGTTATTAAGGAGCAGAATCGACTTTTCAAGTGAGTGTAGTTTTATTTGTGTGCTAATTTTCGGGAAATTGGTTGAATGTTTGTTAATTTGAAGTGTCATAAGTCTTTAAGAACTTAACATAAATATGACAAATATGTGGTATGTACTCCAATATTAAGATGAGAAATTACAATATAGTACATTGTATAAGAATGGCTTTGAAATATGTTTATCCATTGTAAAAATTTTAATTATAATGTATTACTGTCGAATTGGGACGACCTGTTAAGTTTTTTTTTCATTTTCATTATATTATATTATATTATGTTTAGAAATTTTTCAATAAAATAGAATGTAAATCCCATCTTACATTATCCAATGATAAATAACACAAATAACTAGAAAGTTAGTATGTAATATTTAATAATTAAATATATTAATATTGATAAATGATAACGTGTTACAGATATGTAGAACTAATACAAGAAACCTTCAACATATGGTTGGGTATAATTCTCATTGCCACCATGATTCAAATATGCAACTGTATGTATCATATTACTGAGGTACTTATTCTGTTAAGATATTAAAATAGAAGAGAAATAAAGAGATAGAGTGTGAGTAAGAGAAGGGGAACATACAAAGATAAAGAACCGTCTTTGAACTAGCGTTCCGCTCGCGGCTTCACTCGTTATTCAAAGGAAATTCCCATCGGAATTAGATATTTTATTGCGGTAAAAAGTAGCCTATGTCAATTTCTAGGCACATATCTACAGGCCTTATATTCGTGTCATAAAATCGTTGCAACGTGATAGAATGACAAACAAACAAAAATACTCCCCCATCACTACATAGTATAAAACAAAGTCGCTTTCTCTGTCCCTATGTATGCTTAAATCTTTAAAAATACGCAACGGATATTAATGCAAAGCGGGCGAATCCGCGGGCGGTAAGCTAGTTTACAATAAAAATAATAAGTAGGGATTTGCATATAGTTTGTTTGTGTTTGAATAGAAAAGAAAGAAATAAGAGACAGAAAATAATTCACTTTTCTTAAGCGACATTTTAACAGTCTATTTCACATATTTTACTATACTAGGTATGTATGCCAAATTAATTTTCAGGGATACGAGCTCGATCTACGGTATATTATATTCATAATTGGCACCATAGTTCACATCTATCTGCCATGTCGTTATTCCGCTAAACTACAGCACATGGTATGTATTTATTTATTTCATGTTATACAAATATTATTATTGAATCTTATAAGAAACTTTAAAAACACATTGTCTATACTATCAGTATTCCGATTTTGTGCAAAGAACAGTACAATCGATTAATTAAGTTGAAAGCTGACTGTATTTCGTATATTGTGCGTGAAAAAGAGCGTGTGTGCCGAGCACACGTGTCAGAAGTGAAACTTCTTTGGCAAGATTCAAAGACACCAAAATCGTCGCTTTACCCCATGGCGTGACGGTATTGCCATGACGCGACCTTGAAATTTTACTCTCAGCGCGCCTAAAGAAGTTTAACTTGAAGAATATTTATTACTTATTAAAATATCTATTTATTACAGTCATTAGAAACAGCTACACTGATTTACTGCGCAAACTGGGAGCGAGTCAGCATTATATCGATTAGAAAAATGGTACTTTTCATGATTGCCAGAGCACAGGTAATGTATATCTTTGTGTATATTTTAGGTAATTTTTAATGGATTTAAATCGTGATTTATATAATTTGACATCAAGTTTTTGAGACAATAAATATTTTCAATGAGTTCGATTCAAAATTTTATTGGATTTTGCTTAAAAACTCGTATAAAATCGTTGTATTTTTGTCTATATTAGTCTGGTAAGCAAAGTAGTCAATTCCATCGAATTAAATCTCTTTTATCAACAATATTTGTTAAAAACTGTATAAATAAATTGAGTATTGAATAATATTTATTTCCTTTTTAGATACCACTCGAAATAACAGCGTTCAACAAACTTATATTCGACATGGATCTCTTTGTATCGGTAAGTTTTTGTCATAAAATCTATATCACTACATAGTATAAAACAAAGTCGCTTTTTCTGTCCCTATGTCCCTTTGTATGCTTAAATCTTTAAAACTACGCAACGGATTTTGATCCGGTTTTTTTAAAAGATAGAGTAATTCTAGAGGAAGGTTTTAGTATATAATTTATTAGGTTTTAGACAAAGCGGGCGAAGCCGCGGGCGGTAAGCTAGTATACTTATAAAAATGAAACCCGTTTTCCTTGGTCACGGCATCACGCGTGAACGGGTGGACCGATTTAGATAATTCTTTTTTTATTATATTCCTTGAAGTACAAGGATGGTTCTTATGTAGAGTAAACGTAAATATGTACCACGGGCGAAGCTGGGGCGGACCGCTAGTATATAAAAAAACTTTCAGTCAATGTAAGTGAAGATTTTTTACCAATATTATTTTGTTTCAGATTCTACAAACTTCATATTCAATGTACACTTTATTACGTTCATAAATATCAAGAATTCTAATTCAAATTAAGTTTTTTTTACGCTATTAAGGCTATTATGTATGGCCGGTAAATGAAAAAAAAAATGCATGCACAAAAAACCTGACATAATGTTCAAAATCAGTCATTAAAAGTTTTAAATAAATAAAAATAAAATAAAAAATAAAACGTAGTGTAGTATAGTAGTACATATTATATGTTTGTTTTTGCCAATTACTTTTTGTTAACTAGATGAAAATAAAAAATACAAACACATTCCGTTTTATTTTGAATAAATGAATGAAAAATTCTTTAATGCACACTAAATACAGGATTAGAAACTAAGAGCTATACAAGTAACAACATGAACAGAGGGCGGTCTTATCGCTGTAAGCGATTTCTGCCAGACAACCCGCCCATTTTTTTTACTTTGATTTATTTTTTTACCATTTCTATAATACATACAAATTTTTAGCATAAAGCATTGTTTATTTTGAGCATTTTTTATGTAAAAAATAAAGACAACTCACCGCCGCATTAGTGTGATAGAAGAAGTCGTGCAATATATCGAAAATGGATGTCTCAGAAAGGATGAGTTTCTGCAGATTTTCCGGGTGAAAGTCGTGCCCGTACATATCGACTGCTGAGAGGAATATCGACTCCATTTGGTTGTGACGCAATTCGTAGGCTGGTTGGTGAGCTGCTATTAACACCTGTAATATATAGTTTAATAAAGGTTATAAGGGGGAAAAAATAAAACTAAAATGTCAAAAAATTAAGTTTTTTTGGTGGTTTGTTCTTAGAACTTGTAATATTTTAATGAGTTTTATTTATGAACTGAAACATCATCAACATTACCTGTCTAGCAAACAACAACTTAACAAAAATCGTCCGTACACAAAGCTCCCGTAGATTTTTGCTAAGACTCATTATTCATCATCATATATTTGTTTTATTTAATCACCTGCCTAGCCCGCAACACCAAGCGGCTGTATACAACCCTCGCGTTAATTTTTGCTAAGATTTAGCTCATTATTACTATTTTTTCATCATCGTAGCGTTTAGACTTAGCTCGTAATTCCTTTTTTTTTTTGCTAAGAGTTAAGTTTTTTTTACCATATGTACTTTACTAACAGTACGTACTCAGGTAGAATTGCACTGGCTCACTCCTACACTCAATAGTGCGGGCACACGTCTATTTCAGTCCGGTATCGGCCGTCGACTGCCAACTACAGACTAATGACAGCTATGAGCTATCCCCACCACTGGTATACGTGAGACAATGTATGTAATATGTATCTATTTCACAGATACACTACACCATATATTCGTCATTTAATCACCTGCCTAGCCCGCAACGCCACGCGGCTGTGCTCAGCTCGATGTAGCGACGTCAGCTCGTTGAGTATGGCCGCCAGTTCGTCCGTGAGGCCAGGCTCGTTAGACCATAGGTGGTCTATTAGCATTGTTACCTGTAAGTCATTATTATTAGTATCAAGAACATAAAATAATATACGATAAATAAAAAAACGTAGAATTTCAAACAATATTAAAGAATCATCATCATTAACAAGAACGTTAAATAATTAATCAGTGTTAAAAAAACGTTAAATCCAGGTGATCGATTAGCATCGTCACCTGCAAGTCATCATAATCATCATAAATAACAAAGTCATTATGATCATCATCAAAAACAACATCATCATCATAAAATAATTTATAGCTGTATTAAATTAAGCCCATATAATTTATTTGTATTAATTGAAATTGTGCGGCACTAGCTTCGAACGTTTTGTATGCAGTTTGTATACTGTTCGTTATATCTACTGTGGCAAATATCAATGTACGCTTCTAATGAGTATTCTAATGAGCGATACAATAGACTTTGAACATTACTGCCACGTAATAAGGTGTCAATTTCAATGAATGTTTTACACAACGTCGCTCCGATATTTTTGGCGATATTTTTTGAAGACGTTTTGATTAGTCGATTGTGAGTCTAGTTATTTATAATACTAACGGTCTTACTAATAAAATGTTACCCATTCGCTATGCAATGGATTAATTATTGCAATAACCTGTCTTGTTTTTATGATTGACGTTTCATGTGAGCAAGAGCAGGACACAGCTATGGTAGAAATTTATCAATTTCATATAGTTTTAAAACTGCTGTTAATTAATATATTAACTTTTAACACTACAAATACATCTATATCTATCCTATCTATACTAACATTATAAAGCTGATGAGTTTTTTTGTTTGTTTGAACGCGCTAATCTCAGGAATTACTGGTCCAATTTGAAAAATTCTTTCGGTGTTAGATAGCCCATTTATTGAGGAAGGCTATAGGCTATATATCATCACGTTAAGACCAACAAGAACGGAGCAATACGGGTAAAACCGCACAGCAAAGCAGTAAAAAATAAACTTTTACTTACCAAAAGGTTCTTCTTAGCCACTTGATTATGTGAGAATATAATATTAGCCACAGATTGCATGTCTTCCTTATAACGGTCGCGTAATGCCATCACGCATTTGTCGTACGAGCCTATAATATAAAAAAATAAATTATTTTTTGTATGAAAATCTTAATAAGAAAAATAGATTTAATGTTGTTCGAAACATATCTGGAAATTTACAACTGTTTGACGGAATAAATCGCGATTAAAATCCGTTGAACAGACATTAATTTCTATTTCAATTCTTTTTTTGCAAAAATTTAACTATCAATACATACAAAGAAAGATTTTAATGTGTGTACGCTGAAACAGCTTTTGTTGTTCAAATTTGTCTAATTATAAGTATATGCAAAAAATAAACGATTTGAACTCAAAAACAACGACCCATTTTTGGAGTGAATCTTCTCTGGGCGCGTTGAGAGTAAAATTTCAAGGTCGCATCATGTCAATACCGTCACGTCATGTAGTAATGCGACGATTTTGGTATCTTTGAATCTTGCAAAAGTTTCATATCTGACACGTGTGCTCGGCACACACGCTCTGTGTGCACTTACTCAGAAATTAAACACATTTAAACTCGTTGCTAAATTATTTCAAAAATAAAGCACGTTTTTAACCCGTTAAATTAACTCACCTAGTTGGAAATTACTCTCCACTTGGAAGTATTGTTTTAGCAAATCGTGTACGGCCGCCTTCATTCTGCCTCTTATGCCGTTTCTGTAAGAAAAAATTGGTTGCCTGTAAAGTCGGTATACGGGCGAAAGTTTTACGTGACAACGACTTTTTATGTCTGTCTCTCTCGCTCTTAGGCGGGCTAACCATGCCCGCGTGCCTCTCACTCGCTCTCATTGTGAGCGCATAACGTGAGCGGAGCGTAACGCAGTTTCTTGAAGTGTCACCCGGCAAACCAATTTATAAGACGTTGTCACGTCAAAACGTTATTTTTATTTATCTATACCAAAAATAACATTGGAGTGTCTGTTTATAATATTGAAACAACCGATTTTTAACCGACTTCAAAAAAAAGGAGGAGGTTATCAATTCGTGCGGTATCAAAAACTAAGCACTTAGTATTAAGCCCGTGCACCGACATCAAACCTTTTTAGTAAATAGCACATCTAAATAATATGTAGTATGTAATTAATAATATCAAATCTATTTTATTTTTTACTTTTCCGTTTTTGAAGTCGGTTGTTTTTAACGCAGTTATTTTTATTACTAAATGCATATGGATATACGTATACCAAAATAGCAATTTTTATAATTTTGTGTGTATGTTTGTTATAATATAAATAACTTACCTATATCTCTGTACTAAAACAACAAGAGCTTGTGTACTCATAAAGAATACATCTCTGTCAGCACGTTTCGATAGAGAGGCTGCGTGGCTGCAAAA
>CAJQZM010024528.1:0-14119 GCA_907164665.1 Colias nastes | reverse complement strand
AATAGGGAAACAGTATAATGCTCGAATCCGTAAAAAAAGTCTGTCTGTTTGTTTGTACACGCTTATCTCAGGAACTATGCTATACGGATTTGAATAATATGCTGTACGGATTTGAATAAATGTTTTTTTGTTGTGTAGGTAGATATTATAGTGTGAGACCCATTTGTAACAAAGTCGTCAAATAAAGATTTTCGTGGGACTTACCTCCGCTATACAGACTACAAATATCCACCATCCAGTTTAGATATATATTATTTTCGTAAATTCGTTTCCGCGGGCTGAGTATTGACGTGACGATATCAGGTATACATATTATATGGATATAAATATTTCATTCATAGTTTTACATCAATAACATCAAGAAAGATTTATAGTATACTAGCGGTCCGCCCCGGCTTCGCCCGTGGTACATGTTTACGTTTTCTCTACATAAGAACCATCCTCGTACTTCAAGGAATATAATAAAAAAAGAATTATCGAAATCGGTTCAGCCGTTCTCGAGTTATGCGCTTACCAACACATTTTGCGATTCATTTTTATATATAAAAAAGATTTTTTATGAATTATAATATTACTAGGTTTCCGCCCGCGGCTTCTCCCGCGCAGTCAAAGAAAAACCCACATAGTTCCCGTTCCCGTGGGATTTCCGGGATTGCGTCATTTTCCCGAGATAAAAAGTAGCCTATGTCCTTTCTCGGGTATCAAAATATCTCCATACCAAATTTCATGAAAATTGGTTCAGTATTTTAGGCGTGATTTAGTAACAGACAGACAGACAGACAGAGTTACTTTCGCATTTATAATATTATATAGTATGGATTAGCATTACTACCTATTTGTAGATTCCTATGGTTGTTCCAGTAAATAACGTAAACAGGTTGTGAATAGTATATACCTATATAATGTACATAAATATAGTTTTTCGAATTTTTGTATGTTTGTCTGTCTGTATGTATATCTGTGCTAAATTCAAACTTTGGGTTGGGGTGTACGAAAGAGGGTTACCGGACTTAGAAATTTTTTCCTGATTTTTTTTTATTTACGCATTACGAAAATGTATAACTCAGCTATACAAATCATATCATTATGTATGTCCGGGCCAAACTCAAAAAATACTGTATGGATTCACTTAAAATTTGATACAGATATATAGCTAGAGACGTGAGGAAGGACATTGGATAGGTTTTATCCCGGAAATCCCACGGAAACGAAAATTAAAAAGAAAATGTATAACTCAGCTATACAAATCATAAATTTATTGACAATAAAAATTCCTACACTATTTAACAGTAACAGTATGTAAATAACATGAAAGTAAAGTAAACTTATAATTGTACATCAAATTTATAAATAATTAATATTATAAAATAAAGGACCAAAGAGTGAAAAACAAAAATAAATGCACCTTGAAATAACTTACGTTCGTAGTACCCAGGGGTACTGGAGTACCCTGATAGGTTAGTACGACGTCTTCCTATATCTCGATAACGGAGTGTCTGACGACATCGAACTATGGGACATTATTTACTCATCTGGCGCCCCTCTAGTCATTCCCGTTAAAAAAAGGGGGGGGGGGGGGTTATGGGGACAAAATAAAAAAATCACGAAAATTTTTCTAAGTTCGGGACCCTCTTTCGTACATCCCAACCCAAAGTTTGAATTTAGCACAGACATACATACAGACAGACAAACATACAAAAATTCGAAAAGCTATATTTATGTACTTATAGATATGTAATATTATTATGTAATACAGATTGTGAATATATTATATAGGTATATAGTATATACTATTCACAACCTGTTTACGTTATTTACTGGAACAACCATAGGAATCTACAAATAGGTAGTAATGCTAATAATATTATAATTCATAAAAAATATACTATAAATCTTTCTTGATTTTATTGATGTAAAACTATGAATGAAATACATATTTATATCCATATAATATGTATACCTACCTAAGATCGTCGCGTCAATACTAAGCCCGCGGAAACATACGATCATATCTACAAATAGGTAGATTACTACCTATTTGTAGATTCTTATGGTTGTTCCAGTAAATAACGTAAACAGGTGGTGAATAGTATATACCTATATAATATATTCACAATCTGTATTACATAATAATATTACATATCTATAAGTACATAAATATAGCTTTTCGAATTTTTGTATGTTTGTCTGTCTGTATGTATGTCTTAGCATTAGCTAATAATATTATAATTCATAAAAAATATACTATAAATCTTTCTTGATTTTATTGATGTAAAACTATGAATGAAATATTTATCTTATATATAAAATTCTCGTGTCACAATGTTAGTCTGCATACTCCTCCGAAACGGGTGGACCGATTCTCATGAAATTTTCTGTGCATATCGGGTAAGTCTGAGAATCGGCCAACATCTATTTTTCATATGTACCACGGGCGAAGCCGGGGCGGACCGCTAGTATCCATATAATATGTATACCTAAGATCGTCGCGTCAATACTCAGCCCGCGGAAACGAATTTACGAAAATAATAGATATCTAAACTCACCTGCATAAAGTTTCTGAAATGAATCAAGTCTTATTTTTTATATTATAATTAATACATATATTAATAAATAATAATAATTTATTAATATACTACCTATACTATATTAAATTATTTTCGAAAATTAGTTAGATATCATTTAAATAGGAATCTCTTTCAGTTCTCGTTTCTTAAGTTTTAATGTTATTTTGTTGTTTACCATTTTCTAAAAAAACAATACAATATTAAAACAAAATTATTAAAATTCGGCGCAGCAATGGCACGGTCTACTCGTCTCAACGGAGCGATAGCGTCTGATGTATGAAATAGAATTATGTTTTTAGCTCCCGGAACGTGCGATGGAAGATGATTTCTTGCGTAATTAAAAATATAGTAAGCGCCAAAAGTGTTTTATCGTGATTAAACCAAAACTAAAAGTAATTACAAAAAAGTGGTCTTACAAAGTTCTCACAAATGTTTCAATATAATTGTTTATGAAAAAAAGAACATAATAGGCATTACCATGTCAAGTAAAAAACGTAAAAGTGTGAAATTTAGAGGTAACTTCGTGAATTTTTTCTATCGAGTCAATTTCAATATTTTATGTTTTTGATCTGACAATATAATCGAAAATATCATCAAGTTTTACATATATTTTATTTTTTATATTTGGTCTTGAATATTACACGTATCAACTAAAAGTTGATTGGTGATTTGACTTTATACCCATTCTTAATGAGCTTTTTACATATGAAAAGTGGATCAAGGTCATCGGGGAAAACATTTTTATCGTGCTACAAATGAGTTTTTTTTAACATAATGTGCATATGTGTAACCATAACATTTACGTTTTCCGCTACTCAACTGGCTATCCTTAATAAAGCACAGCGAAATGTTGGCATTGCGATTTTTCTTTAAGTTTTATATTTATCAGCAAGGTCACTCAACCTTGTATCGGATTCTATTGACTTATAGCGTGATAACTCATAACCATAACTATTTCCTACACTCACGTTATTTTTGACAGGGAACTAATAGATAGACATATCGACGAATAATCGTTTAATTGTCGAAGTGAACACGGCATCTCACGTTTAGATAGAGTGTGGGTGTATCACGGGTACTGTATACGTCGAATTGAATGTTTCGTAATAATGCAGCGTTACCTAACGCAGCTAGATTACTCGACAGATATAATTTTTTGCCTTGCATTTTACGTGATGACAGTATGATCTAACGTATAGGTAGGCATTGTTTTAATAAGGAAAGCAGTGAATTAATTGTTTGCACGAATTTAATTTATGGTAATCAGTTGATTAGGTAACGGATTCGTTATAAGTATTGAATTATGTATTAAGAAGCCTCTTATATATAGCGTAGTCTTATTCTATGCTAATCCCTTTGGGATCTCAGTCGGCTGATCGACGTCCGACGTGGAGCTGGAGGTATGCTTTCAAATTGATCAAGATGGTAAAATTATTTATATGACTAAATCAAATTTCAATTTTATCATGTGTTTCTAAATTATTTGAATCTCTTTTGTGTCCCGTTATCGCAAGTCATACTTCCAGTTTCATTGATAGTAGGTAACCAGCACGGTTTTCAAAAGGGTAGATCTACTAAAACAAACCTGGTTTCTTATATATCCACTGTTTCGAACGAAGTTGACAAAGGCAACGAAGTTCATACAATTTATACTGACTTCTCTAGTGCGTTTGATGTGGTGCAGCATGATGTCCTTCTATTGAAACTTGAATCTCTCGGCATAGGTACATGGATCATTGCTTGCTTGGCTTACCAGTTACTTAAAAAATAGAATACAGAGTGTGGCGGTAAAAGGATATGTGTCCAACTGTTACATATCTGACTCAGGTGTACCTCAAGGGTCAAATCTGGGGCCAATATTATTTACGATTTTTATTAATGACCTATGTTCTGTTTTCAAAAAAAAGGAATTATTCTGTTTTTGCCGATGATTTAAAATTATTTAAAACTATAAAAACACAACATGATATCTCAGATTTACAAATGGATCTTAGTAGGTTGGAAGATTGGTGTAATAAAAACAGTATGATAATTAATGCTAAAAAATGTTTCTTCATACAACTCTCCCGAAAAAAGAAACCAGTTCTAGCATCTTACGTCATTAATGGTCAGAATATAGAAACTGGTAATGAGATCCGCGATTTAGGAATCCTAGTTGATAGTAAACTAAATTTTTGCTCACACATTGATGCTATCGTCAAAAAGGCTAGTAGATTGTTAGGTTTTCTTAAAAGAAACACAAAATGCTTTAAATCAAAGACCAAAATTTTACTCTTTAATTCATTAGTTAGAAGCCATTTATAATATGCAAGTGTAGTTTAATAACAGTAACGTAATTATATAAGTTTTCTTGTGCATATCTGTAATTGGTGTATATGTCGTGGCCATATCGTAGATTTGCTCATTTCATGAAATGATCGATCATTTCGTGAAATGGTCGCATTTCATGAAATGGTTGAATGTCTATTGGCCACATCATGATGTGGTTTGAGCAGATCAATGATAAGAAATCGTTTTTCGATATGGCCAACCAAACGCGCGGTTTCTTCATGAAATGATCAATATTATTTGATCATATCATAAAATAGTTACATTAATTATTGGTAGAGGCGCTGCAAGCGCTGTGTTTATGTGATAAGATGGCGGTCGCTGGCGAAAATTTAATTATTCGCAGTTAAAAACTTCACAATTCGTTTAATTACAATATGAAGAAAGCCATAGCAAAGAATTTACGACGAAGAGGTTCGAGTACTATGGAAAATGCGGATATCTTATATTGAAGAAAAAATGCGTCTAAAATCCTATACATATAACTACATACAACTATATTTATATATCCTACTATGTTATTATAATTGTTTATTTTTTAAAAAGCGATTCGCTTCTGGCACTCGCCGGCCGCTGCCGCGGCACGCTCGCTTTGCTCGCTCGGGTCGTGCGTTGTTTATACCTAACTGTTTTTTATTGCAAAAAACATTCGCTTCTGGCATTCGCCGGCCGCTCCCGCGGCACTAACTTAAATGACAATAAACAAGTTCTTAAAATATTCTGAATTGTTTCATATTTTATGGACTCTCTATATTTTATACGATCTGGCCAAATGTGGATGACCAAATCGTGAAACATTGACGATTTAACGATTTGATCAAACTATGTTGGCCATTTCATGAAATGCGACCATTTCATGAAATGATCAATCATTTCATGAAATGAGCAAATCTACGACATACATCATATTAATATTTGTTAGTTGTTTAGATTTAATTGTTATAATAATTTTTATGTGTACTCTGTTGGTATGTCTAAATAAATAAATAAATAAAATAAATGACTAGAGAACTAGAGAAATCAAATAATTTAAAATAAGGCTTGTTTCTAAGCTAAGTCAAATTAATTCACAACATTGATACATTCAGCAAATAAATCAGTCTTCTGAGTGATGATACCCATTAAAGTAGATGACCTTCAAAACTGAGCTTTTGTAAAGTGTAAACATTAGTCAGAGCCGCATCCGCCTCTTTGTATTTATATCATTAAATAAAATGATTTCAAATCTTTGGCATTTCATGTACGAAGTATGGTTTCAGTTTATATAGAAGCAATGTTTAGACGGTGATTACGTTTTTAAGCTTAGAAAGTTCCTGGGTACATTTTGTTTCATAGTCTCAAATAATCTGTGGTAGCGTAGTGGTAGCTATCGTGCATTGAATACTTACATATTGTTTCAGTTATAGATTAACGATTCAAATAAAAATATTATGATGTTGTACTATAGGTATTTACTTAGAGTATTTAAAAAAATGAATTTGAATTTGAACATCTATCACGTATTTTAGACCAGGACTAAAAGCATGACAACAATAATGTTATTCACATTATGAGTATTATTCTGTGTAAAGACCTATGTTTGCAGCCGCACTAACTTGCGCCACAATGTTCATAGCCCGCCTTGCGACATACACTTTACAACTATAAATTTCAGTACACATCTAATTAAGCTTAATTATATGAAAACATTTTTAAACATTTTGAGTTATCATTTAAATTAAAATCGATGTGTAAATTAATTATAACCGAGCGGATCCTGTCTATCTGGTTTCTTGAAGAGGACCAATCTACAATTATTATCGACTATTATGAGTTTGATAACTTGTTTTTGTAATTGAGAGCCTTGAAAATGTAATCGTTGCTGCGGTTTATATAAAATTTTAAGAATTTAAACGATCTTGACTAGTAAAACATTTAAACAGGTAGATATTTGTAAATAGTCATAATAAATTAATCAATTTTATAATGTTGAATATAATTTTTATTACTTAATTCATGCAGAAATGAAGAGAATATTGATGCACCAACACCAGCGTGTTTATTCCTAAAAAAAGAAACTTTTTTTGTAAAAATGTAAATTAATATGGTGAAGTTAATTATAGGTACTGTTACAATATTGTTAACAACTGTCATAACAATTGTTATGGCAAATTGTTACAAACTATATTCTCTCTGACATTTATATCGTTTTAACTACTTGAAGATAAGCGGGGGATTAACTAGAAGCAATTTATAAAAAAATATTTTGCGTAATGCGTAGCCCGTGCTGCAAGTAAACGATTATGCAATGGTTTATGAACATATGACAAGGTTACCTACTAACGTGCTATAAGTAGGCACCGATGCAATATGAATGTTTTTGCATGTTCCTACCATGTGAAACTTATTAACAAAACAATAGATATATGTTTAAAACGCATATGTCAGAAAATGTAACTTTTCTTGTATATTGCCAAGAAAAATTTTAACATTGAAGAAATATTGAAACGAAATATACCTATTTAAACGTGGGCATCCATATTTCGGTTCGTAAAGCTATGTTTGCAAAATTTATCAATAAATCGTGATATAAATTACATTATTTCATTGTCAATGTTACAAATAAAGTATAAATTACCGAGTCATCTCAAATTATTACATAAACGTGTGAATGATGACCTTGTTTTGCCTCTCCACGCCGACCTTAGCTTTTGTTGGGTCATTTTTATTTTTACTATACATTTGTTGCTCTATTATTTTGGTCGCGCTGTTGCTATTATCTTGAAACTTTTGTAATATTTATACGTATTTATAGAGTTAGTTAAATATTGATTAAATAGCTCCGTTAAAAAATTCTTCGTGAGAGATCTACTTCTGAAAATTCTATGAAGACTTGCCAATAAACTCATTACAAAATATGATTACGACAGATTAAAATTTTATTCATCCAATATCAGTAGAAAGGAGTCTGCCGGCAATAGATATCGTTACGAAAAGCACATCGCCTTGCGGTAAATCGATTTCGAATGTTCATTAATTCGCGAAATCAGTCGTGATTTTAATATTTCAGCTCTATCTTCAGTTCAATCAGGCTAATATTGCATAAAAATTATTATAACACAATCATTTTATTGTATGGTACGGGAGCTATTAACGTTTTAAAAAAAGTCATTTTAGTATAGTTGGGTTTTTGATATACTGTTTCTCTTGCTATTTCGGTTAGAGTCCGGGCTGTCTGGCTGGCGGTAGTGGTTGCGTTTATTAGTGCGCACAGGAAAATATCCGTAATTTAAAGTCATTTATTAACGCGTAATTTTTAATCTTTTGCCTTTAGATAGATCCATCAGACATTAATGTTTTATTGCAAGACGTTTTTTTCGTTGTTAAATAGGTGCCATACGCAATTTTTATTTCAAAATAATTAAAATGTCATCGAAATAAGTGAAATTACATCAACATGAGTCCGCTTAAAAGGTAAGTAATAACTTTATTACTTATATTATATTATCCTTTTTTAATACTTATATTGAATAATTAGTAAACTAATATTTTTAATAGATGGTTTAATATTTATTACACTTTTGGGTATTAATATGAATTTGATGATATTTGGTTTTTATCAAGTTTACATTAACGTCCTATTTGAGGTTCGTTGGGAAAAGGAGGCACCATGGTAGATTGTTGCTAAAAAATTGTAAATAGTAAAATGAATATTATATATATTATAAGTAACATAGTGATTACTTATCCTTCACGGGGACTCATGTTGATGGAATTTCACTTATTTCGATGACATTTTAATGATTTTGAAATAAAAAATTGCGTCTGGCACCTATTTAACAACGAAAAAAACGTCTTGCAATAAAAAAATTATGTCTGATGGATCTATCTAAAGGCAAAACATTAAAAATTACGCGTTAATAAATGACTTTAAATTACGGATATTTTCCTATGCAAATAAGATGCGCACTAATAAACGCAACCACTGCGGCCAGCCAGACAGCCCGGAATCTAACCGAAATAGGAAGAGAAACAGTATATCAAAGAACCAACTATACTAAAATTCTCTCTTGTCAACGTTGGTAGCTCCTATACGTTTTACCTGACAGGACAAGTCTGTTTTGTATTTACCCCTATTACCACTATTTCGACGTTGACATTCTCAAGTCTCAACGTCTTGTTTCTTTTATACATAATGATTATTACTGATTCCAAACTATTTTATGGTATGATATGAGATAAAAAATAAGATTCTTCTCTTTTCCACTGACAACCACGGCACCAACCGGATTTTAAAATTAAAATTTTGTTGCTCGTTTTTTACGTAGGTAGTTACCTACCTATCATAATATTATTTCGTTTATTGTGGTCTATAAGTACCTATTTCTTCATTCCAAAAGTTGCGTGCCTACATAATATAATAAAAGTATGGTATGTATGGATAGGTAATGGATAGATACCTATGTAGTTATTGCTATACAGAAAGGACGTTTTTGTTTAGAATGCAATACTTTTATGAATCTATACAGATATGTTAAAAAATACCGAGTAGGTATACAATGATTCATATTTCATACTACCTACCACGTAAACGTAATATATTGTTGTGTGATGCTATAGGTAATCTGCATCACCTACTCTAAAATAGATTGATTTTAATCATTGTTAATTCTATAGAAGCTAATCATTACTTCTACTACTGCGTTCAACTGAAATCTATTTTATTTCACAAATATTTAAAAGCAATAGAATGTCCACAAATACATGCAAACAAGAATTATATAATGTGTATTTATTTGTAGGTTCCGCGCATACTTAACAAAGGCTAAAGGTTATGTGAACTTTCTCGATTTCCCGAGAGTCGTAAATTCAATATTGTTGAATGACTTCATAAATAAAGACTAGTTTTTATGGTAAAGCAAACCAACGTAACTTGTATTGCTAGCATTTTTTTGTAGTCAATAGTGCTATATTAGACGACACACACATTAAATATTTAATTTTTTGAGGTTTGTGCCATCGTAAAAGATTTCTTGTAGCAGAACACAGAAGATGAACGTGCAAGAGATAACTTGACATTATTATATTGATTCGTAAAGTGCGTTTTTTTTTTCAAATTTTGATGCACCAATCTTTTTAAGTTTCGACAGTCTAACATATTTTATTAAAAGTAATTAAATAAATGCATGCATCAGGAATGAATGAAGGTAGCCAGTATAAATTTAAGGAATATCTAACAATTGTATACTACAGATAATTAAAAATACCGTGCTTAAGAGTTTCTCTAATCGGCAAACAGATTAACAGTAAGTTATTTGTCTTAGCCTCTACAACCACCTCTTCCCGTCTCTAGCTAGTACTTAAGCGGTCAATGTAGTGAAAGTTTGTCCAAGTGAACTTTCCTTATCAAACACTTGCTCCATACTCATTTAAGACTTAGGTTTAGGAAGCTATATATTTAATGCTTGTTTAAAAGTTACTCTTGTATGTATTCGCCTTTCAATATACGTATAATTTGGAATGATATGATATAGATTTAATAATGAAACATTTGAAATTAAAATCTTTGTAACTACACTCAATAGTAATTATACAGTACTAAAGACATCAACGCGTTGTAACTTGTAATAATATGAGTTATCTGAATTAACTATAGATCTTTGACAAACAATTTCAAAATACGAATTTTAATATACAATAATATAAATATAGAAATAAATTTCAATATACAATAATATCAGAGATTATTTACGGTCATCTAGTATATTGAAATTAATAAAATGGATTTAATTTTCAGGAAAGCCGGGCACAGACTATCCTGTATTAGGAGCTGTTCCTTACACAAACTTCTACTGCGACGATCAGCCCTATCCTGGCTTCTTTGCTGACATGGAAACTCGTTGTCAAGGTATAACCTTTATATTTAATAAACAATTAAATGCATGTTTAAATATCAAATAAAATGACTATTAATAAAGCTGTTTAACGGAAGTCGTTAGTGATATGTAATTTTATGGAAGAAAAACTCCAATAATTACTTTAGGTTCCTGTAATTTCTTACCAAAATGTATATTAACTGTAATATTTCAATTAAAACATATAAATAGGCAGACTATACCTATAATATAAAAGGGGCAAAACCAGTGTGAGAATATCGTATTTGCAACGATTAACACGGTTCACCTTGACTTTATATTTTAATGATTTGGGTTAGATTACAGACAACATTATACGTCAGCCATTTCATGATTAATGAGTTTAATTGTATATAACTCGAAGTTATATTTTCAGGAAGTTAAAATATCAAATTATGCGATAACGTTTACAGTCTACGAAATTGTTACGAAATAATGTCTATCTCATAACTGATATGCATTGATCGATTGAATTTTAAAACCATTCATGAGTATACTGTAAGTACAGTTGCTATATAAAAATAAAAATTTGGAAAATCCAAAAGTGCACGACTCATAATGCTCATTTAATTATGAAATATATAAAAAAAAATATATATATATATATATATATATAGATATACAGTCTTGTAGTTTTCGTTTTTTATTAATTGCAATTAAACGACACTGAATTAATTAATCATTCGCATTCAGTGACCTACAATCGTCGATTAGAATATTTAAAAAAAAAATTTAACTCAAATGATGGATTTTTTCACAAGTTAGTGTTTTCAGGTTTCACACATGACGGACAGGAAAATTTTTTGACCTATTTCGGTGTTTTTTTCCAATTCTATTGAAGTAAATCAATTTTTAAAAAGTATGGGATTAATCTCCATTAAATTATCTCGACAATAGTATGCAAAATATCTTGATTCCGTGAACTAACAAGGCTATAATAATAAGAATAGCTGCAAAAATGAGGCGAAAAAAATTTTTCGATCGTAAAGCACTCTCTGATGCTTCGCATCGTCGTGCAATTAACAGAGTACCTAACCACGCGAGATATACTCCTTGCATTGAAATAAAATTAATAAAACTTGTAACAAAGTTATTCATTCCTTATGTTGAAAATCACCAATGCCTTTGCAATAAGAAGGTCTGGTTATATTAAAACATATACATATATCTATTTATTACTACAAATAAAAATTAGTTTATGTATAAAATATTAAAGGATAATGATTTTAGCTTATTAAGTCCGACCCTTATCTTCTTATTTCATCGTATCCTTCAGGGATAAATTAATAATATAATCGTGATGGAACGTTTAAGAAGTATTTAATATATTAGTAACTTTGACCTCGATCGTGTAGAGATGATTAGGATGCAGGCTCACGCGGACATGAGGTCATCTAATTATAACAAAAACTGATCTGGAACTTTATCGAAATGGTTTCATCAATAATTATAATTTATTTCGTGATTTCCGCGTTGTTTGATGTATTAATTTATTTTTTATGTAGATCTTCATCATTAATAGTATCTCACAAAAAACAGAAACAGATCAGTCGAAACAATAAAATATTGCTTCAAAAGTGAAACAATTTCATGACAGTAGATATACAGGGTGTAATCGTTAAGTGTGCACAGGCGATTATTCCGTAACTATTACAGATATCAAAAAACTTTAAACTGATATCGAAAGTATTTAACCTAATGAGTAAAATGGCCATAATAAATTTTTAAAAATAAAACGAGAAATATCTAAAAAATTTACTTGAAACCCTCCCATACATTTAGTATGAGATACGAATATCCCATGTACATGGGTTGATCCAAAAGTAATGATAATCAATATTAAACAAGGTCATTACAGTTATAATAATTATGTAGTTCTCTAGATAGTCTTCTAACTAGAAAATATACTTCAATATTTTTTTTCCTAAACTTAAAAAAAAAAACTTTGACTTCATCCACAAAAACCCCTCCACGCGGCCATCACTTCGCTGTAGTCTTAAAATAATTTATTGCTAAGAAAGTGTTTCTTGTGCCGAGGAAAGAGATAAAAGTAAATAGGAGCTAGATCTAAAAAATAGGGTAGGTGTTCAAGCATTTGGAATGCCGATTTTTGAATGGCAGCCATCGCAACTGACGCTTTGTGATCTGGTGCGTTGTCTTGGTGAAACAGCGTTCAGGTCCGCAGTTTGCCATGTCTCTTTTCCTTACTAACCTACCGCAATCTTTTAATTTGGTCTGTTTAGTAAGAGCCCAATAAAGTGGCTACCTTTTTAAAATATTCCACCATAATTATTCCTTCAGCGTCCCAAAAAACTACCGCTTTAATCTAACCTACTGATTTTCACTTTGAATTTCTTCATCGTCACTTTGGAAGCTCGCATCCAGGACATTGATTGTTTTTTGGTTTATACATAAACATGGTGAACTCGGGTAACGTCCATGATCACAAAACGTGACAAAAAATTATCCTGATATCATTAAAAATTTAGAAATTTACCCTCTACATGTCGAATCGTTGTTTCTTCTTTTCGTCGGGAAACATTCTGTTCAACACGCACGGTTCACATTCAAATTAATGTAAATAATTGGAAACGAGGCCTGTTGATATGATTTTTTTGTGATTACTTAGTGAATACATGAGCAAGCAAAAAACCTTTATTTTATATTTTTATGTGCACAGGAAATACCCAATTATCATTACTTTTGGATCAACCTAGTACATTTAATATGAAAGATTTTAGCTTTTTCTTTCTTTTTTGGTTTTCTGCTTTAATTACTTCGCAAATTTGAAGGGAAGTTCATTTAGAAACTGTAAATAGAGCTCCTCATTGTATTGCACAATGAGGACATCACTTCGAAAATCTGCTATGAATACAAAATGTATGGGAAATAAAATGTATGGGAGCGTTTAATGTAACATTTTTGGATATTTCTCGTTTTATTTTTAAAAATTTATTATGGCCATTTTACTCATTAGGTTAAGTACTTTCGATATCAGTTTAAAGTTTTTTGGTATCTGCAATAGTTACGGAATAATCGCTTGTGCACACTTAACGATTACACCCTGTATAATACAGTTAGGGCAATAGTTCAAACTCTAACTTAATATATCAGAATTTGTTTTTTGCAAATTTAAGTATTCTTGAAATCGGAAAAGAACTCGGATAATAATATCAATTTCTAGTGTGTGTTGTACTGTTATCAAAAATTTTCCGGCCATTAATAATTAAAGCCAGCCACTAGGTACTGTTGTTGACTGGAACAAAAGAGTATAGAATGTATTAGGCACGGTCTTACTTCCGTATATATTTTTTTTTTTTTTTTTTTTTT
>CAJQZM010024523.1:2174-12498 GCA_907164665.1 Colias nastes | reverse complement strand
GTCTGCTACTTGAAATAACTGTTTCAAAATTTGTTCAAGTTATCACATATGTTACAAACACTGAAGGTTTACAATAATTTTTTCATATATTGCACTATAGAAAATACAAATTGTATTTAAGATGAAAATTTTCATTGTCACTATCATTCAAATCTGAAAATCTGAAACGCATCTACGCGTTTAAAAAAAAATACAAGAAAAATAGACCATGTCATCGGTAAGTTTGAATTGTAGTATGTTTTTTTTGTATTTTTAAATTTCTTTGAAATGTTTTTTAATTTGAATTTTCTTATTTCAGAAATTATTTGTGTTCGGACTCCTATGTATTGTTTTGGCTGCGGCGCAAGAACCAAAAGAAACAGCGGAAATCCTAGATGAGAAATCATTTGTAAGGGCGGATGGATATGATTTTGAGTAAGTATTTGTTTATTCAACTTGATTAACAATAGCATAATGAGTTAAGAAGTTAACTTTGTTTCAGATGTTACGCTAAATCACAAGTTAATTTTCACAGAATAACAGCTTAAGATCTAATGATAATTAAAAAAAGTAAACTCGGTTAATTTGCAATGCTATAACGGTGCATTTATATCAAACGAGCGAATGCTCATTTTAACCCCACTATGTCAAATTAATTATTTTAGTGTAAACAGGCGTAGAGCATTCTTTCGTTATTCTTAGTGCATTCTAAAGTATTATATGCAATGAAAACGAGTTTTCGGTTACACTAAAAGATCACGAAAGAATGCTCTTGCTCTAGCTCTAGCTCTATGTTCGTTGGATGTAAATGCACAATTATCATTATTTAAAAATTGTTGATCATTGAAATGCCTTAGAACCTACGTGTAACGTTTGCAATGTACTAATTTAGTTTTTAACATTCCAGGTTCAGAACAAGTGACGGCGTGTCTCGCAAGGAGCAAGCGAACCTCATCACCGTTGGTGACCATCAAGGTATAGGAGTGAGTGGAACGTACTCCTACACAGCTCCTGATGGTCTGCAGTACGAAGTCAACTACACCGCCGATGACAAGGGCTTTAGACCCGAAATACGAGTAGTACCACAGATCCCTCAATAAACATTTTGAATGAAATCTTTTGTAATAGATTAGCCGCCTCAGCTCCGCCCAGATCCGCATAAAACGTAAAAAAGTCTCAGGAATGTAGCTTTTGACTCGTGAAGAATTTATTTTTATCGACCTAGTCAAGTTTATCTAATACAAAGGTACAAAAAGTAATAAAATACAATGTTTAAAGAATAACATAAAATCCTCTTTTTGGGAAACTTACGCGTTAGTGCTAATGTAGACATAATAAAGAGCATTATCAAACTTATCTTGAATACTTTAAAAACATTTAATATAAATATTGATGATGTTAAATTTTTTTACTATTATTAATGTATGAATTCATTTGGTATTTACGTACCAGTTGCTTTTATTATGTTGTTATAATAGCATCTACAGATACATTGACCTCATTTACATTAAATATGCATCACGAGTTTTATATTATGAATAATTTATTTACAAATTAATGACTACGAATAATTCTATCTCTATAATAATCACAAAGTTATTTTCCGTTGTCTGTCTGTTTGTCCCTATGTATGCTTAGACTTTTAAAACTAATAAACGAATTTCCAAAAGGTTTTTTAAGTACATAGAGTGGACCAAGAGGAAGGTTTTAGTACTTATATCACACAGCACGGGCGCATACTGCGGGCGTGGGCTGAAAGCTAAGGTTTGACTCTGAAATCGTTAGGTATTTGAATTTCGTTTCTTATTACAAAAAGGGAAATTTTAATATTGTTTAATAACAAATTAATAGAAGAAAATGGAAGAGATGTCTTCCAGATTTCAATAAATAAAAAACTAGCTGAGCTCCGCGGTTTCACCCGCGTGGCTCCGCTCCTGTTGGTCTTAGCGTGATGATATAATATAGCCTTCCTTGATAAATGGTCTATCTAACACCAACATTTTTTTTCAAATCGGACCAGTAGTTACTGAGATTAGCGCTTTCAAACAAACAAACTCTTCAGCTTTATAATATTTTAAATAAGTATAGATTTCTGTCGTAAAATCCAATTGGTTTATTTAAGCAAACCATTGTAACATATTATTATTCAGATAATGTAACATGTACAATATTCTTATTTTTTGTTAAATGTTTTCAACTTGTCAAACTTATTGAAATCATGGACCGATAGAATAATTGCAATCATATTATCCTGTTTAGAAAACCAATATTACATTCACGATTTATATTTAAAGTAGGTATGAATCACTTAGCTAACCGAATGTTGATATAGCAATAGAAATAACAATAAAATAGCACTGTTGATAGTTACAATATAAGAGGATTTATTTTTTAAAATCTTTGATTATGATCAATATAATTTATTCTTTTTTATAATTATTATTAACATACAGTCGCGACAACGTGACTCTACCTGTAGATCAGCGATCCGCCCCCCGTCTACTATGCTCATTACCTACTCAATAGTTTTTCAGAATCCCAAAAGATTTTTTTTAATATTAGATAAACGTTTAAAAGTAAAATATATATGTCGCAGTCATATGGTTGAATCTGCTATTTGACTGATTAGCGTGGTCACTGAATGACGGCATTAATTCATTGAAAGACTAAAGGACAACTCGTCAAGTTGTTGAATGTAACGTTCAACGTCTTGACTGAACGTTATTTAGCATAATCGTCGATTTGGATAAGACGGTGGGTTAGCTTAGGTTCGTTTTTTTTAACTGCACAGAAATAGTATACAATATAAAATGTTACATAATCATAATGTTTTTAGGTTATTTATTATTATTTATTTTTTAATAATAATATTGTAAACTAACAAATGAAATACATTTATTTTAACGAAAGTTTTATTTATAAGATAATAATATAATGAACACAACAAGTATCGAAAAACATTGTACTATTAGGCGCTGTAAAACAGTTACATAAACATTTGGAAATGGCAGCTTAACCTTACGTTATTTGGTTTTAGCGTATATATGATAGGGTCATGATGTTTTAAGACTGCGCGTCAGCTGGTTTGGCATCATCGCCGTTGTGTTCGGTGGGCTGGTAGCCATTTTTGTCAGCAACGAAGGACACAGAGATGTGCTGGCCATCGGGAGCCACGTATCTGTAACTTCCCTTAATAGAAAGACCTTGTTGCTCAGTGTCGTTCTTGTATTCACCTTGCTCTTGTCTCGATGTTCCATCACTCGTTTCAAACCTGAAACCAGATTTAGTTTAATGGGTTCAATAAACTAGACTAGTTGTGTCGTCAATATGAATCTAGTTTGAATGACTTATTTTGGTTACAAATTTTTGCATGAGTAATATTTGTGACTTATACAATATTGACGTGAGACAATATATATCGTAATGTATGTCATGTATTTACATATTTATAACATATATTTAATCAAATATTAGAATAATAAACCGATACAGATAATATAATAATGATTGCTTCCGACAGATCTATTAACGTATTTGTTTTATGAGCAATTAACATAAACAGTCGAGGATTAACATAAGTAACGAAGAAGAAACGTATTTTACTTTCACTGAATTTTTAAAATCGTCTAATGATAAGACATGTCTATGTCGTGGCCGTATCGTAGACTTGATCATTTCATGATATGATCCATCATTTCGTGAAATGGTCGCATTTCATGAAATGGTTGGATGTCTATTGGCTACATCATGATGTGGTTTGAGCAGATCAATGATAAGAAATCGTTTCTCGATATGGCCAACTAAACGCAAGGTTTTTTCATGAAATTATCAAAATTATTTGATCATATCGTAAAATAGTTACATTAATTATTGGTAGAGGCGCTGCAAGCACTGTGTTTATGTGATAAGATGGCGGCCGCTGGCGAAAATTTAATTATTCGCGGTTAAAAACTTCATAATTCGTTTAATTACAATATGAAGAAAGTTATAGCAAAGAATTTACGACGAAGAGGTTCGAGTACTATGGAAAATGCGGATATCTTATATTGAAGAAAAAATGCGTCTAAAATCCTACACATAACTATATTTACGTAATATCCTACTATATTATTATAATTGGTTCTTTTTCAAAAAGCGATTCGCTTCTGGCACTCGCCGGCCGCTGCCGCGGCACGCTCGCTTTGCTCGCTCGGCTCGTGCGTTGTTTATTAAAGTCTAACCTAACCTAACCTAATGTTTTCTATTGCAAAAACCATTCGCTTCTGGCATTCGCCGGCCGCTGCCGCGGCACTAACTTAAATGACAATAAACAAGTTCTTAAAATATTCTGATTTTTTTTAATATTTTATGGACTCTCTATATTTTATACGATCTGGCCAAATGTGGATGGCCAAATCGTGAAACATTGACGATTTAACGATCTGATCAAACTATGTTGGCCATTTCATGAAATGCGACCATTTCGTGAAATGATCAAACATTTCATGAAATGAGCAAATCTACGATATGGCCACGACATCTATATGTACAACAAGCTATACCTATGATATATGTTATTATTGAAAATTATATACAGTATATATAATTGACCAAAGACAATTCTGAAAAAATATCAGAATTAGTAATATAAGCAATACGTAATGAAAAAAATATTTCTTAAAACGTTACTCACTCGAAATTGTATCCGTTAATATCAACTTCCGAGTCTTGCTTAACAATTTCTACAGGCGCCTGTTGCGGTTGCTGGTCCTGGGGCAATGCGCACACGATTGCGAAAGCAGCTAAAGCGAAGATTGTCTGAAAATAAATAGAAAAATATGTATTTTCCTGAATGTACCAGAAAGGTTATAAAAATCACTCTATTTTGTCCTTGGTACATGGATAGGTATTAAACTGACGTTCAACGTTACATGTTGTATTTTTTACTATGAAGATCTAAATAACAATAAGTTATATCCTAAATGGTAAAGGTTATTCAGGGATTCAAATCTAATAAATGAATACACAATCAATTAAGACAAGATGGGCATGCTATATCATTAATTTCAATATATTTGAGTTGATTAAGTAATTTTATAGTTAGTTATACGGTTAATAATTTATCAAGCCAGTGAATAATGATCTAGTGCGAATCCATGTAAAATGATGTCAAATAAAGCTGAGTAACTATAAAATTTTTATAATTGTCAATTTTTAATTCATGATTCTTTTAATTTTCATTTAAATCTTCAAATAAGCTTATGAAGCATTTGTTTCTTACGTAAATTACTTAACAGTTTTTAAAAGTAATAAAAATAAACTTACAATTTTCATCATTTTGAGGTTTTTTCTTGACTTGAAGGTATGGATTGATGGAGTAGTCCTGAGCGTCTATATTCACTTGCCGAATGTACCGCTATAAATATTGCATTGTATTGACAATGTGACATCGAGGTTTCATCGATGTAGCAAGGTGTTAATCACAATCGTGCAAGCAGTTTATTTGAGGAGACACATGAAAATGTTACAGGGATTTCTTAAATTGTGTAAATTGTTTGTTATGTCTGGAGTATAATCTTTTAACCTACATTCAAAACTTGCCGCTTTGTTTCATACAGAATGAAACTAGTAAAACAAATATTTCCTTTTACTTCGTCCTAACTACTGTTGAAAAATATTATGGGAAAATGTTGTATTTATAGTAGGCTATGACGTATGTCAGAGTTTAATTTGCAGATAACACAATATTATAATTGCGATTTAAGATCACAAATAATATTATATTATATAGGCTTGCCAATGCATACATTGGCCTTTTCTCCGAGCTAAAGTGCAAATAAATGAAAATTTAACTATTCTTGAAATCTTTGTTAATGAAGTTAATATGTCATATGTGTATAAACAAATTATAACATAGTATAGTTATAATATAGCAATGTGCAATAAGCGACATACATAATTAATTTCACTAACTAAAAAAATGGTTGCCTGTAAAGTCGGTTTTACGGGCGAAGATTTTACGTGACAACGTCTTTTTCTCGATCATAGTTGAGTGGGAGAGAGACGCAAGGCATTCGGCGGGCCTCTCTCTCGTTCGGTGACTCATCGTAACGTTACCGAGCGTTACACTTTTTCATAAGTGACTCCCAGCCGCAACCTAATTTAAGACGTTGTCACGTCAAAATGGTTAATAATTCCTTCTCTATAATTTGATAGCATACAAACACAAGACAAACGTCGCGTTAGAGTATATATTTTATGGCATTACTGTTATAATTTTGTACGATAATAACCCAAACGCTGTCTAAAGCTTTGGTCTGGTGATCATGACGCACAACGCTGAGGTATGCGGTTTGCGATGCCGGACACTCAATCATATGAAAAACGTCGACAATGTTCTCTTGTTCCGTCGCAGTATGCGTCAGCGGCGAAGGGCAAGCGCGGTGAGTGGGGAGGTGTACTCCCGCACAGCGCGGCGTCATTCTCGATTCAACGCTGCGGTGTGCGGGTATGCGTCACGGCATATATGAATGCGACAATGAATTTTTTCGAAGACAATTTAATAGAATTAGTTCGCAGCTATCCTTCTTTATATAAAAATAAAGACAAAAAACATAAAAGTTTGATAATTAAAGAAAATTGCTGGAGGGAGATAGCTAAGAAGTTGAATAAAACACGTGAGTATTTTGTATACATATTTATAATTGTTTATTCGACAGCGTTAGAATAAGTTTACATAAAAAAATGGCAAACATTACTAGTGACACATGAAACATTTTGATGATTCTGGTTGGAAACTTGATGAACAATCTTCACTACATAGTATAAAACAAAGTCGCTTTCCCTGTCCCTATGTCCCTATGTCCCTTTGTACGCTTAAATCTTTGAAACTACGCAACGGATTTTGATGCGGTTTTTTTTAATAGATAGAGTGATTCAAGAGGAAGGTTTATATGTATAATAAGATCCATTAAGTAGTGGAGAAGTACTGTTATTTTTGAGGTTTCTAATGTGATGTCGTAAAAAATTACATTTATTCCGCTTACATTGCAAACGCAGGCTGAACCCTACGAGTTTTATCAAAATAATGTACTAAGTATTATACACATTGAAAAGGTCTACAGAAAAGTCCGCGATGGTATATGTCTATCTCTTATGGATAACCCACAATAACTTTTTTTTGTCATTTACTTTTTACGACAAATAATGGCTAATTTTCGAAGCGATTTTAACCAATACAGCATTAATCCTTAACCAATTAAATACCATGGATACATTGTTCATTTAATATAGATCTATATGGCCCTTTACACCGTATGATTTAAGTGAATATTTTCGAAGATATTACAGATTTAAAAATTGCAGGACGTAGCATTTGCGGCCGCCCGGCTATGTATTTTATACCCGTGCGATGCCGGAGCGGGCCGCTATATTTTTATACCTATACAACGTTCACAATTTTTCTGTAGTGTATTTAGTATCAGCATTGCACCCGTGCGAAGCCGGGGCGGGTCGCTAGTTATATATAAAAATGAATCGCAAAATGTGTTGGTAAGCGCATAACTCGAGAACGGCTGAACCGATTTCGATAATTCTTTTTTTATTTTATTCCTTGAAGTACGAGGATGGTTCTTATGTAAAGAAAACGTAAACATGTACCACGGGCGAAGCCGGGGCGGACCGCTAGTTTAATTTAAATGTAATGAACAATTTAACTTGGTAATGTTTATTTAGTGTTAAAGAAAATAAGCGATAAGTTCTTCTTCCTCCTCCTCTTCAAGCAAAGCACAAATTACAGCAAAATTGTTCATGTTCACGTCTACCTTGGTAGCTGCGGCAAAATCAACTGACCACCTCTCCGCAGGGACGGTAAATGCTGCGTCGTGACGCTGCGTTGGGGCGCATACCTCAGCGTTATGCGTCATGATCACCAGACCAAAGCTTAAGATAACGTGTAGTCCACGTTAACGTTCAATCAACGTTACGTTAGTGGACCCATAACTACAAGAATGCCATTCAATTCCGTTTCAATGCCTGCAAGCTTTCATTCAAACATACATTTTATACGCACACTACTACATTTTACATTACACTATAAAACTATATTCTGTCGTCAATAATAATTTTTAACAAAAAACCGACTCCAAATTCAGACGTAGAACAGATTAAGACACAGAATTCTAATAAAAAAAGAACAGTAGTCAATTTACAATACTAAGAATTCAACCTAGGAATGAGAAATTATTAATTAACTAATTTTTTGTATATATACAACCTTTACCTTAAATAAAGATAATTATGATCTCTAATGTAAAGACTTTAGGCGCAGGCACGAGAGAGCAGAGACTCTCTCGTGCCTGCGTTGAAGTTATTCAGGTTTATAATTATTTATTTTATTATTAAACACTTGACCGTAATTTGAAGCTTACTTATTGAGAAGGCACCTAGCTTTTTCCGCCTATTTTTTCCCTCTCTTTCCGTTGTATGTATGCTATCTCTCTCGCACACCTCCCCACCAGGTGGCGGGGCGCACGATAATGTGCGGGCGCTGGATGTTTTTCATTTGGCGTCTAGCTTCCGCCGCGAGAAGGTTGTCTACAAGACTACAACCTTGGTGCTATTAAGTATTAAGTATTGCTTAAAGCAAGTGCTAAAAGTGTTAAAAAGTGTATCCCGTCGGATCGGTACAGTGAGTTATTTTTACATCTATTCTAATATATTTTACTTAAAAATGAGTAAAAATCTTTTAAGTCAACGGTATAATCGTTGGACTTTATTTAAAATGCTGAGGTTTTTAATGAATCCTTCAGCAATAGTTTATTTTTCAATATGCTTAAATACTTAATAGCATGAATAAAGATATTTAAAATTAACGATACAACCGTTACATTTTACTTGAAATAGTAACTTTTCTTTTGAAATATTTCATTATGCAATATGTACTAATTAATATTTGAATTTTTAATACTGTGAGTAAAGCTATTTTAACGGATTTACCGTTCGGCTTTACTCGAATCGTTAATATTACTTTTGTGATTATTTGATATTGACTAGATATATCAAATACCCTCTCTTGTATATAGATATTTTTAATATTTTATTTCATTTTTAATAATGTGTTTTTATTACAAGGTTACAAGTGAATTTTTCGTGGAAAAATTACAATTAATACTTAGTATGGATATGAACCAACGCCTATGAGCCAACTCAAAGCTTTACAGGCATACAATCCATTGCTACGACTTTATTACATTGTCGTTATCGCTAGGAACGGTTTGGAATTCCAATCATAGTTTATTACTAAAAATTATCGAACGAGACGAGTCAGCTCCAAGAAATCACGACATGTCAGAACATGTGATATTATTTTATAAATCGTATGGGAGTTAGCCGCTCATCTGAATAATGATGGAATTCGCTCATGTATAGTATGTACCATGAATGTACCACACATTCAAAATTGTCCGTAGTCTATACGTGTCCTTTTAGGAGTATTAATCTGACCCGTATTTATGTGAAAATAGACATATTACACACGTCTAATTTGATTGAAAATTACGTTTCCTATGTTTCAAATGATGCAACTTTTTTGTTAAAACGAGTAAGTACCAAAATTTTACAATTGAATTATTTGGTTTACTGAACTTGTGCTGAAAGGGTTATCGTATAATTATCGAGATATCTTAATAGAAATTAGATTTAGAGACATTTATTTCAAAGGATTTACAATTCACTTATTCTAACGTTTTAGAATAATATTATAAACTTGTACACAAAAAGTAAAAAATTGCGGGTGAGTGGAGATTATTTTGTTCAATTATAACGTCCTACGACGGTATGGTTGCGTTCGTAGGAATGTTAACGGATATAAAGCAACTAAATGTTACATCGATTGCATGAACTAAAATAAATATGAATCGAAGTTCATTTTAAAATTTAGTGTATTGATTTGAATTATGAATTTATTAAATAGTTAGTTCTTTTTTATATGCACATAATAATTAATTACCATTGTCAAATCAATTCTTATTTCATCCTGGACAGTTGTCGCTAACATTGGAAAATAAGTTAAAGGACCTTGTTAATGGCTATATTATTTAAATGATTATTTACTGCTAATTTTATATTAGCACTAAGGTGTATTCTTGCTCGAAGCAGAATACATAAATGTGGCCACTACTCCTCGCAGGGGTTAGCCAGGTCAAATCCACCCTCGCAGGGTGTCTCTTAAGCATTTTTTGGCAGGCCCTACTTATTTCTAGTTACAAACATCCCTCGCGCAGCTGTCGCTCGCAGGGAAATGGTGCAAATATATATCGGCCCTCGCGGGGCTTTGATTACAACCGTCCCTCACGGAGAAATGGTG
>CAJQZM010024522.1:1331-17873 GCA_907164665.1 Colias nastes | reverse complement strand
GTATAAATCGTATTTTAAATGCCTATAAATACTTAATTAATGTGTGTTTTCTTAATAAAAAAAGTTTTCTTTTAAAAGAAAGGGTTTTAGGTTAAAAGCAAAGAATTTTTTTAAAGATTGAGCGCCCTATAAGACTGAAAACACACAAACTAGTGCTTTTTTGCTGTTGGTATACTGCCTTTTCGAAAATTGAGTTGGCAACACTGAACATCGATAATGTTCAGTGATAGCCACTGGGAATATCGGTGTCGGCTCCGATATCCGATATCGGACCGGACAATGTGAAAGACAGGTACATATTTCATACATTTTACTTCCCTCAGATATCGGATATCGGCTATCGGCTTCCGATATCCGATATCGGATCGGATAATGTGAAAACGCTCTCAGGCTAACGAAAGATGAGACTGGAAAAAGGCGGCAAATTCAAAAAATCAACATATGGCAACTTAGGTTATAGTTGGAAATATAGTTTTGATACTTTTATTTATTATTTTCTCTTACGAGCAAAAAAAAAAACAACAAACTCTTCATCTTTATAATATTATGTTTAAAGTAATATAGTGCAGTTAAGTGATACAGATAGAAAAAAAAGAACACCGAATGAAAGCAAGAAAAAACATAATAAGTTAGTTACGTTACGTTAGTAAAGTTTACTAGAAGAACTATATTTTAACAAATTATTTATTTAACTTTAAAATTAAAACTCTTTTAAAAATGTATTATAAATAAATTTGAGGTGTGTTTTGTATGATACACTTTCTAATATTATGAATGCGAATGTATTATAGGGTAAATGTAAAGTATGTAATGTTACGATATATTTTCTGAACCGCTAAATTGATTTTGAAGATTTTGATAGTAGAATGGATAAAATTAAATAAAAAAATTATTAATATTATTTATTATATTATCATTTTAAATTATTAATTATTTCTTATTTTTATTTAACATTTTTAAAACATTATTATTATTGTTTGATTTATTATTAAATAAATAGCACTAAACCCGATCTTTTATTTTATTAACTTTATTATTTAAAAAGTACTCACGTTTTTCTGATATTCCAATTAAACATATTTTTTTAAAGTACCTACTTATAATTAATACAAGAAATTCAAATGGAATTGTTGGGGCTTGTGATGTGCGGGTGTAATAAAAGATGAATAACTACGCACAGGTTATATTTCGTTAACTACATATATTTATCCGTATGTAATTAATATTCGACCTAATGCGACCAACCCGCGTCCCGACAAGCCCGTAACTGTCTGTGCATAGCGCACGAACTGTTTATATATGAGTTACCGTGTGAACTTTCTTAGCGCTACACTTGAAATTCGATAACTCATAAATTGGCTTGTCGTCGCTACATCATTCCCCCCCTTAAAATACAAAAAGGGTATACAAGTAAAAAAAACTTACAATAAAAGTAAACTAAACAATAAACAGATGGGTGTATATAAAAAGTGTCGCTATATAAGGTTACAAAATGTTTACAATATAAAGTATAAAAAATTTTCACAATATAAATCAATCCTAACGTATACAAGTGGTTAACAGTTAACACCTAATTTAGTTAAACTATTTATGTTATTACAAAAACTCGGTTGGGTCTTCTAAGTGGCGTGCGATAATTGTTACACGTCATCTAACACTTATACTCTGTCCATTATATTATTTGCTTTTTGACAGCTTCACGCCTATGAAGGATTGTATTGTCTATGTTAAAATGTCATACAAATAATTATTGTTCTTCATGGACATGCCCCGCCCACTTAGTGATTTCTACACAGAATTATTCAATGATGGGTCGATAGATTATAATAATCGATAGAAATACTCTGTAAAATGTATCCGATACAGAAAAACTCTTCTATTATGTTATATAATTTAAACATAAAGACAACCAAATTGTAAGATAGAAACCAATAAATAATAAAATATTAGTTTAGTTTAGTTTTAACATAAAATGCATACATATGTGGTCTTATTATTACATATCTTATTAGTATGTTTACGTTGTAATTATTATTTACGTACCTGATTCGATTTATGATAATATTTTGAATTTATAATTGAAATAGTATCACAATCGATAATCTTTTGTACATCACTTCTGGTATCACCCGTCGAGCTGTCAAAAAGCAATTCTTATAGTGGACAGACTATAGTAACATTAACATTTCAAATCCCAATACGTTCTTTACACTTGTATCGTTTAATATTACAAAGGCTATTACTATACACTCATAAGCCATAAATCAAAAGTACTTAAATTTCTAAGTAGTAAACATTACAATAAAAACTCAACACAAACATAAATTTGAAATACCATACTTAAAACGTTAAACAATGAACTCGTTTCAAAATTACTTAAGTTCTATTATTTATTAAATACGATGTGTTGATTACTAAGTATTTATTATACATTTCTATGAAGTCTTATGAATACTTATAATCATCGTAATTCTAATAAATATAAAATAGTTGAAACAATTACAAATACAATACTATTACCTAAATCGTACCGGTAATCGTATAGCTCTTCCACTACGCGTGGTATATGTATTAGGCAATTCGCTAATTGGAATCTGTATTGGAACCTCAGTATCTGCCCCAGATGTCGTATCACTATCATCATTCAAATAATATGCAGGTTTTAGACGGTCTACAGATATTCTAACTTTCCTGCCAGTCATTTGAATGTAAAATACCTTTTCCTCTCGACTCAACACACGATAAGGACCGTCGTATGTTGGTTGTAAAGGCTTACGTACTGCGTCGTTTCTTATAAAAACATAATCGCACTTTTCTAAATCGGGGTGTATAAATATGTTCCGTCTTTCGTTCTGCCTAATAGCTACTGACTGATATTTCCTAATAGAGTCTCGTAATTTACTTACATATTCAAGACTGCTATCTATTTCTAAACTCGATTTTTTATCGTAATAATCACCTGGTAATCGTAAAGTTGTTCCGTACGTAATTTCTGCTGCGCTTATGCCGGTATCACTTCTTACTGCTGTTCTAAGTCCTAGCAACACAGTTGGTAATTCCGTAACCCATGATGATGATATATGTATTGCATAAACGAGCCGTTAATGCCGCTTTAAGCGACCTATGCCAACGCTCTACCGCCCCGTTACTCTGTGGGTGGTAAGGTGTCGTACGCAACTTATTAATACCTAATAACTTCATTAGTGTAGCAAATAATTGACTTTTGAATTGGCGTCCTTGATCGCTTGTTAGCTTTTTCGGACAACCAAAGCGAGAGATCCATCCTTCATATATTACACGCGAAATCGTTTCAGCAGTTGTATCTCTCGTAGGAAAACATTCTGGCCATCGCGTCCCCCTATCACTATGGTTAGGCAATACCTAAAACCTTCGGGTGAAGTGGGTAAAGGTCCAATTAAATCAACATGAATATGTTCAAACCTATCGCACTGCGGAAACGTTCCTAAACCTGACATTGTATGACGATTAACCTTCGATCGTTGACATTCAATGCATGTTTTAGCCCATTGGCCAACGTGACGATTCATATTTGGCCAATAAAAACGATTTTGAATCAATTTGCGTGTAGTCCTTATTCCGGGATGACATAAATTATGTACACTATCAAATGCAATACGTCGAAATTTATCAGTCAAGTAGGGTCTAATTTTATCATTATCTAAATTACAATAAATAAATGTACCACTTTCAGGTAACATAATTTTCTTTAACCTATTATTAGCGTCTTTCGAATTAGATAATTGTAACATATAAGAATCCTTTTGTTGATTCTTAGCAAGTTCCGCGTAATCTATTACAGTGGGACAACTTATTGTTGCGACTCGAGATAACGAATCCGCAACGACATTATCTTGCCCACTAACGTGTCTCAAATCCGTTGTGAACTCACTAATGAATATCAAGTGTCGTGTACGTCTGGGTAACTCTTTCTCGCTATTTACTTTAGAAAACGCCTAAATTAACGGTTTGTGATCCATATACACCGTTAACTGTCGTCCTTCGACCATATTCCGAAAATGACGAATAGCCAAGTAAATTGCTAATAACTCCCTATCGTACGTACTATACTTGCGTTCAATCTTAGATAGATTCTTAGAAAAATAACCTACATGAGTATCCGATGCATCCGTCATAAGTGCGAGCGATGCATCGGCCCTAGGGTGCTAAAAAATCTGCACTTTATAAACCAAAACATAGTTTGAGTTACCTCGGCGATAATAAATAATGACCATTTATACGGTCGCCGTAAACTAAGATCTAAAGTCATTAACTTAGTACCAAATGTCTTAATTACACTACCGTTTGCCGCGTAAGGTTTATAATCACTACACAGTACACTAACTCGCGGATCGGTTATTTTTCGACACTGGTAAAATTAAAACATTTTTTAGTCGGCTCTCCTGCTGCTTCTGCCACGCACAGGGCTGAATGTACTTGCTGGCGTTATGCTTAAAGCAGTAATGAAAAAACATAACCAATTTGGTTTTCTCTGTTTTGAGCTTCCTGAACGATTGCGACTTTGGGATGCGGAACGATGCGTGCTATTTCCATACCTTCGACCGCTAAACGATTTTCCTCTCGAGCCTGCACATTCCAGCTGGTTTATCCGCTGCTTTAGTTGTGCTAACTGCTCGAGGTTTAACGGTACCGACGAAACTGGAACTGCCGGATTCATTTTTAATTGTAAACAAACGAACAGAATAAACAAACTTTATTCAGTTGGTAAACAAATTTAAAATTACATATTTATACTTTATTCATATATTTTTCCTTTAATAACTTATTGAACATAAAATTTACTTATGATACATATTTATTTACATAACTTATCGATAGTTCAACACGAAATTGATACCTACCCATCCCTATTTGTCACACACACATCTATATAGTATCTATAGCTCATCTGCCTACGATGCGCACTAAGCAATTTGTGCAATACACGCGCTCTATAATATTGTAATATATACTCTAAGAGTTATACCATCTCCTTTTTTGTACTGCTCTTCACCATGAATAAATGGTCCGGTCATAGAAGAAATCTCGTCAATATATTGATTTTGAGTCTTTAAACATTTTGAACGGAACAGATCATTAATTTTTTTTTATTGTTGCTTGAATAGTTTATAAATGGATTACTGGTATCATCCATGTTACCTGCGAAATAATAAATATTCAACAATGCAATCAATATGAAAAGTATCAAAATATCAAAGTCACACTTAACAATTCATTGATAATCACGTAAACACTTTTGTTTTTCCTTGAAAACTACATCTATTTCAACTTGTTTCTTTTCAAATTTACTAATCATAGTAAAAAGAACCTTTTGTAAGTCACTTTTCAATGTTTTCGTCATGTTTTCAATTAGAAATCACTAAAATCGCAGAAATAATTTTCACTTTGACACATCAACAACTCAGGTTTTAATGACAATTTAGTGTTGCCATATAAATTTTCGAAATAAAAAGCCAGTCTCATCTTTCGTTAGCCAAACAATAACCTGCTTAAAAACATCGATTAAAGTGAATTAATCTTTAACTATTCTTTAAATCAGATATTGTTTATTATGTTTATAATGGTTTATCAGTAAAATCAAATCTTAAAATTACTTGTATCGGTCATAATTATTATAAATATGTAATCGTAATTGAAAAAAGTTAAGCAAATGTGCAGTTCTAACAAAACGAAATAACATATTATTTTATGTCACCATTACTAGGTTACGTTGTTGAATGAACCACAGTATTACCATCCTACAGTAGTGCGACGAATGTACTTGTGCAGAGAAACGGAGGGGAACTGGCGGGGGTCGGGCGACGCGGGCCGCGTAAAGCAATCACTTATCACGCTGAGATTGCTTTACCTATCGCGAAAGGACGACGCAGTCGTATTTTTTGTGTAATAATTTTATTATACATAGGTAGTTACTTACATATTCTATTATGGCGCGCAAAAACTGTTCCGTTTACGGATGTAAATCTACATTGAAATCCCAGAAGGAAACAATATTTCAGAAAGATTGTATTAATTGTATCTGTTGAATTAAAATCAAAGCTATGTATATGTTGTCCTCATTATTTTCTAATCAGATTGTACATCCCAATGCGAATGCATTACTTAGTTAAATGGTATAATATACAATTAAGAACATCTAAAAATAAAGTGTCCACGTAAATAATATTTAGCAGTGCAATATCTGTAATTATATATTTATGAACAAATAATTACATCAGATTTAATAATCGCAATTATTTTGAATGTACATATGAATAAATGATTTCATCATAATATTAATAATCACAATTGTTTTATTTCCCATTTGTTGCAACCCTAGCGTATTTTCGTGTGGCAGCGTAAGTACCTACGCTGGCGGCGGCATCGCGCGACATCAAAGGCGTTTCATTACTGTAGGAAATAATATTGTAATACTGTGAATGAACTGTCAAAAGAGTACATACCTATGCAAAAACAACCGTTGTGAAAAAATGAAAAAAATAGTTACAATAATTTCAAAATTAGCGATTTTTGAAGTCCAATATTTAAAATTATTTCAATTTTATATTTTAGCTAAGTATGAACTTAGATATATCGTGCCTTTATGAAATAAATAAGGAAATAAATAATTATTATGACATATTTAATTTGCTTTTTAATGTTTGAAATGGAGAGACCATGTGCAATTTCTTTTTTGTTGTTTTATCAAAAACATTCACCACAGGATCCGTATAACATTTGATTTCCATAACTTCAGATGTGATAATTTCATTCTTAATGTTGACTGCTTTCATAATATTTTGGATAGTTGGTGCCCAAAAATGATATGTTGCAATCAAATGCCCATAATTAGCCACTACAGCCCCAGACAAACTTGTAATAAAGTCGATTTTTAAGATCATTATTATTCTTTTAGCAGTTAAAACTGTACTTGTTATTTGATTTGGACGCATGTAAATAAAGCCTTGTTTAGACGCACCAAAATTCACAGAAACGAATTTCATTTCATTCTTCCTCCACGAATGTTTTATTTTAAACCGTATACCATCAACATTAGCATTCACATTATATGAAAATTCACCAGGATAACCTGTTTCCGACCATTTTGTCACTATGGTATTTTCAACTGTTTCAAATAGTGAAATTTTAGATTTTATAGTGTCCGTTGTGTTATTTATATGATTGTGAGTTTTCAGTTCAACGTCTTCGATTATTGTATCGTATATTTCAACATTCTTCACTCTTATATCTCTACTGACTTGTGTCCAATTAAATTTATGGAACAAATTATGGTATTCCGTTGGATCTTTGAGAAACACATCGTCAGGAGTTTGGCCAAATTCAATGCGAAAGCCACGTTTCAAATTTTCCTTTGTTATATTGAAGAGAGGAATGTCTTTATCACTTATTAATTTTTTGTCAACACCGGAGTAAGTGACGTTAGTTTTGTCCATATTTGGTGCTACATTTATTGTGATTTGTATACCACTATCACACTTTACAATAATATTGTTAGTTAACAATAAAATTGGCAGTATTTTTAACATTTTCAATCATAATTCTTCGAGTAGACTGCCTGTGTTTAATTCAATTGAAACGTGTAATATAATTATTTGTAAACATAGTGACTTCCTATGTTTTATCGTGTGACCTCAACCTATGTTATAGGTGATACAAAAAACAGACTAATCTAAAATCTTCTTAGTAACGTTTATTTAATTATTTCAATGAGTTGTATATTGTTTTAATTTACATCGTCGATTTGCGTTTTGCAGTACAAAAGATACATTTAAAATAACTAAAAATGCTGGAGAGCTAAAATCAGGCGGAGACCTTGAGTAAAAATTTTCAGGATTTTTAATTTTTCTTTTCAAGTTGTTACACCTACATATAAGTGAGACACGCTCATTTTCTCTACCTAAATATCATATTAGGTACCTATCTATAATGACCCAATTTTTAATTACTGACTGTGTTAAGACCCCACTGGTTTTTACTGCAGTCATTCCCAACATGACGTAAACAAATCGCGGTATTTCATAGAATATGAATAATATGAACGAACATTTCCTGTTACATTTCGTCACTTTCATAGGTGTCAGTGCGTCTTGTAAACTCAAACTATAAGCGCGGTTTATTTATCCGCAAATTTATTACATCTTACAAATTAATCTTTAAAAAGAAGCCAAGCAGTTACGCAGCAAGAAGTATTGAAAGAAGATATTTACTATAAAGAAGACCTGAAAAGTGTGTGAAGTACATTTAATAAAATACTGGTGAAAACAAGAGAAACAAGGATAAAGAAAAAGTACAAATAAAATTATACAATACAGACAAAATGGAAGAAATAACAACAGAAGTGTTTACCACAGAAGCAGCTAATGTTACTTATGATTACAACGATACCTTGGAGGCAAATATAACTTATACAAATGTGACGCTCACACAACCTTACAATGCAGAGACTCTACAAAAATTCATACATTTTATAATAGCTGAAGTGATTATGACAGCAATGGTTCTCTTAATTTCTATATTCGCAAATCTAAAGGTAACATTATGGCGAAGGAATTACAGAAACCAGATGTTATTACAAGTAAGCATAGCGCGGTTTCTGAAAAGATTCGTGCTTTTGACGAATGTGATATCAAGTTCTTACGAACGAACGTTTTTGGAAAATTGTCTCTTTCGAACCGCACAAATATACACCGACTATGTGATAATAATTTTAGTTATATTCTTCATAAAACACATATATGAAAGTGTTATAGTGGTCGTGGTGAATATGAATAAAAATGACTTAAATAAAGTAACATTGTGCTCGTGGTTAATACCAATATTGTTAAGTATTTTTTACACTGTAATTACTTGTTATCTTGATGAAAGGACTACCTATTTAATAATGTGTTGTTTACTACGATGGCCGCTAATGTTTTTTGGTACAGGATTGTATTTATTCATTTTGTATAAAGTTTTATCGGAGAAGATACGAATGTATGCCATAAGTTTAACGGTTATAACGTTTTTCTTGTGTTTAATCATAAATTTGTATTTGTTTTCCGAAGATTTGCTTATATTGTGGTGTCCAACTAGATATACCATTGTGCTCATGAATTATTTTATTTTAGGGTTGATGTTAAACTCTGTAGTATTGTGTTTTTATATTGTGTTGTTGTTGAAAACGTGTAAAAAGGAAATTAAAATGAAAAAGTTGGATCGACGGTCAGATGTGTAAATTAAAATATTATTGATGAACAGTAAGTAACAAATACAATGTTTTTACGAAGTTTTATGTTTTTATTTTATGCCTTTGTCCCTAGATGTGTGTACGTGTCGTGATTATATTTAAATGAGGAATTGAAATTGAATTGGAATGCAAACATTCGTAAATTGTGCGAATGTTTGCGGTCATGCAGGGAAAACACATTTTCCAATGTTGTCCTGATCTTGTGGGTTTGCGTATATGTGCGAATGTCAGAGATCAACATTAGCCAAATCTTAGAGGTAAAATTCTGAAAACAGAAATGTCGAGTTTCTATATGATACCACATACTACTAAATGCGACTGATTACTACGTAAAACCTGTACTATTAACTATTCTGTGGTACATAACATAGGTAGTAACATTATTATGACATTTACAAAAATACTCTTTTTCATAATTTCCTACAACATTGACCTCTTTATCTATCTTATATAGTCAAGATCAAAATATGTTATAGATAAGAAGGTCAAAATGTAGATCCGATCTAATAGAAGAAGAATTTGTTTACGTTTGTTGTTTGTTACGATTTAGAAGCACTAACAGAATTAGATAATTTTCCCATGAACCTATATCTTTATTGAGTGACGTACTACTTCTATTATATTTACATTTTTTAATAGCAAAATCCTTGTGTGCAAGCAGAATAGAGCACAAATTCTGTCTGTCTGAAGAGTCTGTGAGTCTGAATTTTCCTCAATGTAGTATTAATTATTTTCTTTAAAAAAGGTCATTTAATAATTATCCTCATCTGGAGACACGACTATAATGAGTTCAAATACAACCGTCTTTTATTTCTTTATATCCATTATTTTTTCAACTACCTTAATAACATCATCTTCTAATAATTTACCCCTTTTCATCGCTTCTGTTTGATGACTTACAAAATTGTAAAAAATGTTGTGCATTTTCTGGTTTCTTTCGACTTGTACTAACTAAAAAATGGATGGATAATTTTTCAGATTCACTTGGTTGTTTGAAATATTTAATCTATTGGTTGTCCATGTCGTTTAATCCTAAGGTTTAATCATACTTTAAAAGATGCACTTTTAACAGCTGTCAGAAAGCTTCCTTTATGAAATTGAATTTCATTGAAGCTGGGGCTTCTTGGGTACATAACCACCGCCTCTCGTTTTAGGTACTTGAACGAATCCTGTAGCTGATCACCCTTTGATTCTCTTTCGGACCTTTGAAATTACTAGGTAAAACGTAAAACTTTGAAATTACTAGGTAAAAATGTATGCCTCTCAACTCGACGTCCGATAAAATAAATTATTGGACGTCGAGTTGAGAGGCGTAAATTTTTTCACAAATCGCAAAAAAGTAACCGAATTCCGAAACTCATAATTTGTAAACAACACAGAATTTATAACAACATTCAACAAATAGAACTTCGAATGTAGACCAGTGTTACTAAATAAATATTTTGAAACTCCTTGACACCCCAGCGCAATGCATGACGTACCGTATATGTTCTGGTGTAATAAATCTAAATCTAAATTATAATGAACACATTTTGCAGCGATTAAAAACGAAAACAATTTTCAATCATCCCGAATTTTCAATTCGAAATCTCTGTATAGTTTCCATCCCCTTAAACTCAAACTCAAACATTCATTTATTCAATTAGACTACTATTTAGTAGCACTTTCGAATCGTCATTACATAATTATTTTTAACATTTACCACCGATTCGGAAAGCAGTATCTATGGAGAAGAACCGGCAAGAAACTCCATAGTTGCTCTTTTAAATTAATCATGTCGATATTACATAATATGTAACTTATATCTAAATACATAATATATCATAATATGCCAAAGAACTGTCCTGTGGTTTTTACGCGACAACCCTCCATGGGTTTTTATCGTCCATATATTCCTGAATACTGTAGTACGCTCTCTGAACTAGTACATTTTTTATATAAGTTTTAAATTTAGAACTACTAAACTCTTTAATATTATGAGGAATTCTATTGTAAAAGCGTATACCTTGACCCATAAATGAATTTTTAACTTTAGCTAATCGGAAAAATGGCATTTCAATTCTATTCCTGTTCCTTGTGCCATAATCGTGTCTATCTCCTACTCTTGTGTGTAAGTCGGCGTTTTTGTGTACATGCAAAATATTATTAAATATATACTGTGATGGTACAGTAAGTATACCAGTATTCTTAAAGAGATCTCTTAGTGAGTCCCGAGCACGTAAATTATATATAGAGCGAATGGCTCTTTTCTGTAAGATAAATATAGTTTCTATATCTGCAGCCCTGCCCCACAGTAGAATTCCATAGGACATAATGCTATGAAAGTAGCTGAAATAGACCAATCTAGCCGTATCTTCATCGGTGAGATGCCTTATTTTTCGGACTGCATATGCAGCTGAACTGAGCTTACCTGCAGCGGTGTTGACATGGGCTCCCCACTGTAGTTTCTCGTCCAATGTTAACCCTAGAAATACAGTAGACTCTGTAGGATGCAATACCTCCCCATTCAAGGTAATATCTCTGTTCAACTTTTTTATGTTAGGAAGTAAAAATTCAACACAAGTGGTTTTTTTGGCATTTAATAATAAATTATTGGCAGTAAACCATTCAGATATGTGTAAAAGAGCACTGTTCACTTCGTCAACATTTGGGTCATGCCTATCCACATTAAAAATTAATGAGGTATCATCTGCAAACAGAACTATTTCACACCTATCCTGCAAATAATAGGGAAGATCATTGATATATACCAAGAACAAGAAGGGACCTAAAATTGATCCCTGTGGAACACCAATGTTAATTGAAGCACCGCTAGAACGTTCTCCATCAACAACTACAGTCTGTATCCTATCATGCAGGTATGACGCTATGAGGTTCTGGGCTTTTCCTTTAATTCCATAGTGATTAAGTTTACGCAATAAAGTACAATGTTCAACGCAGTCAAATGCCTTGGAGAGGTCACAAAATATCCCCAGAGCATTTTTTGAGTTTTCCCATGCTTTATATATATGTGTTAGAAGTGCAACTCCAGCATCTGTGGTTGAGCGCCCCTTTGTGAAACCAAACTGTTTGGTGTGAAGTAAATCATTAGATGCAAAATGACTAGTCAATTGGTTTAATATTAACTTCTCGAATACCTTACTTAATGTTGGTAAAATAGAGATAGGTCTATAATTGTTACAGTCTTCTTGATCGCCCTTCTTAAATAGAGGTATAACTTTACTAAGCTTTAGTAAATTAGGAAATGTACCATAGTCACAACATTTATTAAATATAAAAGCTAAATTTATCGCTATATTTTCTATTATATTATTAACTAAATTTACGGACATTCCCCAAAGATCACAAGTATTTTTTAGATTAAGCGTCTTAAAGGCAGTAACAATATCATTAGCAGTTACGTGTCGCAATTCAAATAATGTACTGCACCCCGCAACATGGTCCCTCAAAAAGGTTTCTGCAAGTGCTGAAGACGAATTTAAACTATTAGTAATAGTAGCAGGGACACTACTGAAGAATTCTTCAAAAGCAAGCGCAACATCAGCACTTTTGTCAATAACCCTGTCATTATTTACAAGTTTTATGGTGTTACTTGATTTGCTTTTACCCATTTCACCATTTATAATAGACCAAACTGTTTTAACTTTATTACCAGAGTCGCGTATTTTATCTTTGATATACAAACGCTTTGCAGTAAAACAAACTTTTTTAAAAATTTTAGAGTAATTTCTAACATAACTAAGAAAAGATGGGTCTTTATTATATTGCTTCATACCGTATAACTCATAAAGAATGTTCCTACACCTATGTATACTAGCTGTCGCCCATTTACTAAATGGTAAATCCTTGTTAATATTTAAAGATTTAACTTTAAATATTTTTTCAAATTCATTATGTACTAAATTAAAAAGATTTTTAAACATTTCACAAGGATTATTAGGAAAGGATTGATCATTTAGTACGGGCAGGTTTTTGTTAATATAATTCCTAAATTTATTAATGCCTTTTTTAGTAATAGGCCTAACATTAATTCTTTTAAATGTAGGTATGCAATCCCATTCAAAAACTACTTTCTGGCCACAGTGATCCGAAGTCAATGTATTGAGAATATTTTTCTCTAAACAGATGCAGTCACAGTATATATTATCAATACAGGTTGCAGAAGTAGGTGTAATTCGTGTAGGTTCGTTAAAAAGTTTATATAGATTATATGACTGAAATAAATTAACAATTCGTGTAGCCGTTTGTGTTTGTAAAAGTAAATCAATATTAAAATCACCACATACTATAACTTTTTTTTTACTCCTGCTTAGACGCTTTAATATTTCTTCCATGACTGTCTCAAACATATTATAGTCACTGGAAGGGGGTCTATAAACGCAAACAATAATATAACGCTCCAGCTCAACACAGGACAGTTCAATGGTCCGTTCTACAGAAAGACTAACAATGTCAGTTCGTTCTTTACATTTTACACTATCATGTACAAAAATAACAGAACCTCCGTGAATAGCCTGTGTCCTAAAGTATATACTTTTTAATTTGTAATTTTCAATATTTACTAACGACTGACATTGTTTAAGCCAATGTTCTGTTACACAAAATATTTTAATATTGTTATCATTCAGAAACAATTCTATTTCTAACAGTTTGCTAGCCAAGCCTTGAATATTTTGATGCACAATGGAAAAAGACTGCTTAGCTGTTGTCTTATATACTAGTTTAAATCTAGCTTAGGGCTAGATTGTCTGTCAACACTTAACCTAGGTTGATGTATATAATAACTACTACATAAAATTATAGTAGATTGATGGTCTGATACCGAACATGTACCAGACTGGTTAATATTATATGCTATTAACATAGCAAGTTCACGCTTATATCTAGATGGCAGATACACTGTATTCTTTGTCAAAATAAAAGATTTAATACATAAGTTAATGTCAAAGTAAATAAATGCATCACGATGATGATTTGTTAGGTTATACAATTTTAAATTCATATTATAAATTAATCTATTTTGTTCTTGTGTTAAACCAGGTAGGTATGGCAATGTACACAACATAAATTTACATTTAGTCTTACTACTAATATCTAACATTTTTTTAAATCCTACATCAATATCCTTATTATTTATATTTAAACTGTCCCCATATAATATAATTACAATATTATTCTTATTAAAGCTGAAATGATCCAGTGATTTGATTATATATTTAAATGAACTGTTAGGCGTACAAACATTAGTAACTTTAAGCCCTAAATTGTTAAGCATAGCGCCAAATCCCTGACCAATATTATCTGACAACACAATCAATTCCTGCTTTGAAAGGTGTTTAGTATTACTGGTTGAATTTGTGGTATTGGGTTTACCACTATGTATGTCTGTGTAGTCAGACTTATGGGGCGACGGTTGCTCATTGTCACTGTTTGAACACTGACATACATATTTATTGGTCAGCGACTCAAAACGATCCATATTCTCATTACTCAACTTAATTAGGTCATCTGCCTGTTGTATATGCTCGTTAATTTGCATTTGGGCAGAAGAATATTTCTGGCTCACATCATTTAACATTTGACTTAAGGAGTCTATCTTCTCCTTAAGTTCAGTTGTTTCTACATCATACAAGATTTTACAATATTCTAGATCCCTATGATATTTATCTTATTAAATTTAGGGATAAAAGCCTACGTTGGCAACACTGATGCAGATTTAAAGCCTGATTCCCACGACATGTTTGCTTCACAAACCCGACCGCGCCACACCATACCACATGCCATGGGAATCGGCGCGCTTGTGTTTGTTTGCCGATGTTTGCCGACGCTTGTGCTATCCATCGGAAGTCGGTAAGATCAAAGGTGCGCGCTTGGCGCGGTGCGACGGCGTTGGTCGACGTCCGTCGGGGCTTGCCGTCTGTAGCGCGTCATTGTTCGGAACCGTACGATAATTATCGTACAAATACGTCATCTCTTCAACGAGCTGTAATATTTTTATTTATACATAGTTATGTATTATGTATCATGTATGATATGTATGTATGTAAGTATATATGTATGTATGTGTATTTATAGCATGTATTTATAGTATTGATATCAATATTTATATTGTTTTTACTTATTTATTTATTATTAGGTATCTATTTTTATATATATACGTATATATATTGTATATGTACATATTTTTATTTATTTATTTTTCTCCTTTTAAATCAAACACCACCCATCTAATTTTAATTCGTATGACAAATCCTATCCAAAGGTTGCCTGGCAGAGATCGCTTATAGCGATAAGGCCGCCTATTTAACATGTTATGATCTTCTTTTTTGTTCTTTTTATTTTTGTGTTTATTTTTTTGTGTGTGTTAAATAAAGAATTTAAATAAATAAATAAATAAATAAATAAAATAATTTTGTGCCTACGTACGATGTACGATAGCATAGTATTATCGTACGCTGATTGTACGATAATTTCTATCATGCAAAATTCGAGAATTTATATTAGGTATTAGTAGGAATGACCGTCCACCGTGCTCGCCAGTGCTTGCCATACGCACACATGCCGTGGGAACGCTCAGTTCAAATCGCGACGGATGGCGACAAGCGCTTGTCGTCTGCCAATGCTTGTGAAGCAAACATGCCGTGGGAATCCGGCTTAATAAATGACATATTCTATGGTACCACGTGGTACCTTATGCATCATGACGTCATAGTTCATGCGTCTGCTCTGACCAATGGTGTAGCGTTTTATATATTTGAATTTCCCAGACCTTTTTAGGACTTTTTAGAAATTAATTTCTCAATGAATTTTAAATTATATCAAAAAATATTTACAGGAGCTTCATCAAGAAGTAATAAAGTTTATTAAAAAAAAATTGAGACTAATTTGAGTTTAATGCATATTCCCTATTGAAAAAATGTTTAAAATAATATAAAAAAACATATAAAAAATAGAGATAATATGAGTCCAATATTAAAATTTCGATTTTATTTTTAAGAAGATTACATTTCATACTTATATCGCGCCTATATGAAATAAATATAAATTATTAGGACACGGTTAATTTGCTTTTTAATGATTGAAACGGAGAGACCATGTTGTTGTTTTATCAAAAACATTCACCATAGTAATAACCGGACTTAATAATCCTAGCGGATCGTATATTTGTGAAGCACACGATAAAATAATACGTTTTGTCACTACTTCACTCTTTGGTACAATTTGCGTGAAATCTATACTTATAATAAATCTGTAGAGAGGCCAATTCTGTACATGAA
>CAJQZM010024517.1:26284-42473 GCA_907164665.1 Colias nastes | reverse complement strand
GTTTTTCTTTGACTGCGCGGGCGAAGCCGTGGGCGGAAAGCTAGTGTCCAATAAATCGTAATAAGTACTGTTAGTTGTTACATCTAATCTGCTTAAAATAAAAACTTAAAACAAAATCATTTTCTAATAGATATAAGTAATCAAAATGTTTCAACAATAGTTATACCTACCTACTGAGGTACCTATATTCCTAATTCCTATCTACTTAAACATTTCTATTCTATAACATAGCTCTATATAAATAATTATTGAAAAATATATTGTTTGTAAGAGTTTTTCTTATCTTCTTAAACATCACAACAAACATATTTTCTATATTGCAGTTTTATGCGTTCTTCCGGTCATCTATAAGTAATGTTTTTCCCCAATTTAATGAGACATTAGATTTTAAAGATCCAATAGTTACTTTGCTTATGCATCACTTCTGTAAGTGGAAAGTTGAAAATATAAATAATAAAACTTAGTATCTACTTTATATAATATGTTCCTATCTAGGTTATTAATGATCCATATGGTGTTTTTCATGAATCATAATATTACTCAATTGAAGTTAATCGTCATTTTGTGAATCACTAGAAAAGTAACACTTCAATCATTTTCAGAAATTCCCTGTAAATTATAACCTTAAAGTTTATGTACCTAAGCAATAAAAATGTTTTAATAGGAAAATTGCTTCTTATTCCAATAATGCATAAAAATTAAAGTCTGTAATAATTATATTATAGAAAATGAATAAATATATAATTTAGGTCCCTATTACCTACATATAAAGGATCTTACCAAGATACGCACGTAGCGCCTACATACTTATCAATTTTTAATTCATATATAAGTACAAGTTAATACATTTACATAAATGGAATTCTTAATTTAGATTGGTTTAATTAATATATTAGTGATAAAAATTAAAAAAATCCTAGGGACGGATTCCATCATTTTCTTTATCAATGCGCTGAGAGCCCAGGCTCTACCTACTTAAAACAGAATTAAATTTTAACCGTAACTAATATTCACACTGTCGGCAACTCATTCTTTTTACAGTAACTGTCTCATATATCATTACAAAAAAGAAAAAAGCCATTGCCCTAATAGTTAAATGCCCCTAAATACCAATAACGTTTGTCGGATCCCCGCCAAAAACAAACCATGAGTTATATCCATAATGTAATGTATTCTGCCATTCCGCCATTTTCCATTCTCCACAGACACTAGTGCTGTCAAATAAATTTCAGACCTACGGAATTCACAATAGGTGAGATCGTTTCACGTTGAACTCAGAATCGCTTAGCAATTCACTTCCCCATTCCAAATGAAAGCTACGCAAAGCTAGTGATGAGTTCAAACGATTTTGCGCTTACATCCAAAAGTAATTTTTTGTACCGACCTTTCGGTTTTTGTTGATAGTTTTTTCTAGTACCCCTATCTTTTGACATTACCTTTATGGCGCCTGATATCTTATGGTGTGATCGTAGCAAATTCTTATGGCAGTTAAAACGATCTAAAGCTGTTGTTGTAACCAAAACAAATTCAGTTGCAATTCGATTATCTATTATGGGAACTTTTATTGATTTGACCCCTTACATCATTTCTTACAAGCAATCATTCATTTCATACATATTGCAAAACTCTTTATTAGGAGTATAATTGAAATTTATCACAAAGATTGATATTGTTAGAATACTATCATATATCACACAATTTATAATAAATGTATAAAAACTGAATATAGCTTTTACAGATCCATGGAACAAAAGATATCAAGGTGAAAATAAATTGTAATATCCGCACAATAGTGCTTTAGGTAGAGTAGAACATGAAAATATCATTCAGTAATAGTATATTTACATTTTGACGTGTAAATAAGAGTTCATATACAAAGAATCGTTCGTTACGCGAACGTTAAATGGCACTGCATAGCCTGATGGTACTCGCTGCCAATTTCACGCCCTGACGCTCTTGCATCGACCTTTAATTACGCACTACCAAGGCATTTGCGACTCTATAGCCTAGTAAACTAAAGCTCTATTTTCAAGCTCTGGTAAAATCAAAATTGCGTTCTAATAATTTAATAATAATATACCAACAGCAGTGAACTTTCCTAGTATAAAAATAATTCACTCTGCCCTCTGTGAGAATTTTCAGTCGGTACCTACCTATAGGTATAGTTCAATGTCATTATTTATTTGTAATGAGAGGACTGTAGTTATGTAAAATAGATATTGCATAATCTAACTGGATATATGTAATATGTATATCTAAAATATATTTTTGTTTATTTGAGAGTAAACCTTCTAAATTGAACATGGCGACTGCGATCCGCTTGCAAACACTTCCGAATACGATAGAAAACTTGATTCTTTTATATTATCTTGGTTTCGATTTTATAGTTCGAGGGAAATTGTTTTACTTCAACATCTTTATTAAGTTTATTTTGAAATGATAACTCTTTTCTCCAAAATACCTACATTTAAATTTGTTTTTATATGACATAAACAATATTTGTGTTTGAACTTCTTATAGGTAATGTAAATGTTTTTTTCCAAGGTTTTTTCTGTATACATTTTAAAATTTACTCAAAGTTTATTAAAGTAGGTTGGTATCATTTTTATAGCCATCAAAAATTAAACTAAAGTCGGCTTTGATGTCTTATTAATTTAATCACATAAAGCATGTATGCTGTAACATTTATGGGAGTCTAGCGACCATGACGTAGATTTATAAGATGAAAGCTTTCCGAAACCTTCGGCAGAACCCATATTAAATTACTGTTTATTTAACATTAATTATAACTTTAACAACAACAATTCATTTAAAATTATAGTAAGTATCGTCTTTCATTTCATATAGGTATAAAAAGCTTTAAAGTTTAAACCCTTATAGATATTTATAAAAAATTATACATCCATGTTAGGAGAAAATTACCTAGGTACTACATCCATCCAGGCCATCATTCCTAGATATCCATACCTATTCTAATTATTGTATAAAAATCAAATAATAATATATGAATAAATAAGAAGCTCAAAGCTTAAAACCTCACAATGAGAATTTTTACATACTTCTCTAAGGTACTCAATTGCTATTTATAACACATTATTAATTTTGGTTTTCCATACAAACAGACAGGAAAGGAAACAACTCAAAATAATTCCTCTTTATACGATTACGAAATGTAAATCATTCAGGAGATATTATATCAACTTTCGTATGTTTTTTTTTTTATTTCTAATGCGTTAATAGAAACACCTATTTAAAAAGAACAATTCATAACAATATATTAAAAGATTATTGTAATTTATTTCCAGTATAAGCCTTATCGTGTAAGATAATAATGTTTAACATCAAATTTTCACATAAAACTAAAAGTTATTAACTTTAACATGTATGCTAGAGGCAATATTAAGATGGAGGAATTTCGCCGACTCATACGCTGGATATTGCTGCAGAATTTCACACGATCATTGAAACTTTTACGATCGAAACATAGATTTCCCTAATACACGCCTACACTGTATGGCAACCTATTGTTAAGGAACATAAGCATTTACTATCGATGAACTAAAATCGTTTAGCTTTACAGTACCGATAAGGTACCTAATATTATATACCTAGTTCTGTTTTATTCCCTATGAAGAGTATAGGCATTATTGAGCTTGCAATATAAAGGTAAAGCTACTAAAAGTAACCTAAACAAAAATTTGGAAGTAATATGTAGTAGGTAGGTGAAAAGTTTTTAAGCAGACTGTTATTCATCCTACATGTTGATTGGGATAATATAATAAGCTAAAAAAATGTCGAATTTTAGGGCAATAATCGCTTAATATATTTTTATATAAATTAAAGTAAACGGTTTCAGACTAAACTAGTTCGCGGTATTCTATGTCACGTTTCGTGCCAAACAACTTTGGGAAGGGATGCAGTATCGATTGCCGACTTACGTAAACCGTGAGAGCAACACAAAGAACCTATTAAGTATTTACAAAAGAGCGATGACAAATATATTTTCTACCCCCTTTATATTTGATTTTTTAATAATAGATACATATCTATAGTACGTATTTTGACTTGATCTACATTATTTTGGTAATGATCGATGAAACATCATTTTTTTATTGTTTAGTATTTAATAATTGTAGATGTTTTCCTGAATAAATGTATAATAAATATATCAATTTCGTTTTTATTATTTATTTGGGTGTAAACGTATAGAAATGTAAATATGAATTTAATGTATGAACATTCTGTATCGCGATGATAACATATTTTTTGCCTAATTAACATACTGATAACTAGTAAGAAATTATACATCAATGATCACTTTCATAATATTATTACCTATAATAATTATTAAAACTTTTTAATTTACCTTATCCTTTTAAAAAATATTAGCCAATATTGCTATAGAATAAACATAGGCGTTATAAAATATTCGTATTAAAGAAATTTGATTTATACAAGTTAATTTGAGATTATAAAAATATTGTTGTATGACTGTTATGTAAATTGAGATTGCTTTTTTCATCACGCTTTCATCCGGCAGCTTCCATCGCTTTGCGACTGCGCGAAAACTTGCTAATAGTTACATTGATTTTGCAGATAGAAGCCAGGTCGGAGTTTATACCTACCACGTTACACTAAGCTACCCAAACATTACATCTCTATACCTACCATCGCTTACTCTCGACTGGTAACGTGAAATATTTTGGAACGAAACTCCGCAATGTATTACGAACATTGATTAAATATTTTATGTAAGAGGAATGGCGGTGGTTCTTGTACAAGAGAACATCGCGGTACGTATAATAATAGCAATCGTATTGGCAATAGTCGTTTCAAACGAAGCTGGTTTGGTGTGATCAACAAAAATGAATTGCTCAAATGAATTATTTAGGCGTTCTGTTAAACGTACACAAAATAATCATGACAAAGTCTTTTGTTTATTTAAAAATATACAAATTTGTTTCTTTATAATTTGCTTGTTTGTTTAACACATTAAACTCTTACACTGAACTATGTAACAATACGGAAGTAGTTCTTACGTATCATTACATTATCAGAGAGCTTTACGTGAAAAATCATAAGCAATAAATATTCCACCTTAACTATCCTTCATATACCGATATTAACTACAAGTTTTAAATGAACAAAGCGAATAGCTCAAAGAAACAATGCCTTATCTCATTACCGCATCGATCTTATAACCCGTGTTTGTTAACAAATAAATGAACAGCACATCGTAGGGTCTCATAAATTGGTACAATTTAATTGGATCGCGTTAGGTAACAGATCGTTGGCGTGGAAGCCGCGAGCTACATTGAGGGTTATTCGTACGGTTAACTATCCTTCCAAGTTACGACTATCCTGTATCCGCCCTTTATCTGTTGAAAATGAACGTTTGCCGCTACTAGCACGGGAAAGTTAAACGTGCGGTGATGTAGCTAAAATCTATTTTAGTTTACGTTTAAATAAATCTGATAAATTCGTTAAAATTTTTCCTTTATAACCGAAAAATAAGTAAAAATTAGATACTACTTATTCTGTTTTCAAACCTAGATACGAAATTCTCACGACAATAAAGATATTAAAAAACATAAAATACCTAGTTACAAAGATACATTTAACTACCGTAGTAAAAAATATTAATCGTAAATTATAATACTTTAACTTACCTAACAACCTACTTTAGTAATCGTGTAGTTTTGAACAACGTTTACATAACCACCTATATTTAGTAACTTCTGAGTTTTTAGGTGGAAACAAAAATTGTAATAATAATTTTATGAGAAACTGATAAACTATGAATATTCCAAGAGCTAGTAGAAAGAAAATTTAAGCGAGTCAAAGGAGATCAGAACCGGAATATGAAGATCTCCGATAATGCACCGCGATCCCCCTTCCTTCTTCCTTTTGTTAACAACTTAGAGGGCTAGGGAAGGCCATGTTATATTGGACGAACCTTTTAATCTTTGTGTGAGTGAGCTTTTATACAGGTATGTGCAAAATATGAAGGTAAGGTATGGTTATATTACTGTATTATTGATTTTTCATATAAAGCTATTGTTGATATGGTATTAATATCCTCAGCAATATTTCAAATATGGTTATGAATTATGATTTAGTTCATTCATATAATAATACTAGACTGCCTAAAAATAGTCAATTATACAATGATTAATCTTTAAAAGGAAATAGAAATACAAGTAGTTAACGCAAGAAAATTGCCCATTTTCATTGTATCAAGTCTGTATCGAATGAAACCGTGGAAGCAAACCCAAAACGCACTAAGTCGCGTGATTTCAACAACTTATACGACTTTTGAGTTGCAAATGGCACCATCCTTATCTCCGCAGCAAGGTGATTTACTATAATTACAAAGATAGCGGTAGATGCCTTTGTTATAATTTTCCAGGCTGGCTCACGAACGTTTTCCCGCGCAAACTCATGAAAATGGAAGCCATTTTGTAATGTGCCTTGTTTTTTGATAAGGGTATTAAAATAACGGTGTATTCGGACGGCTTTTACTTAGCTATGGAAAGTATTTACACAGTTATTTGTATCTACGTGAGCTCCCATTTTGAATGCTAATTTGGGGAGGCGCTAATGAAATTGAATGTGTACGTTAATGTACTCGGCTACATGTTTGTTTGTATATATTGGTTGAATAAATAGCTATTATATACGTTATTAGTATTCAATGTGTGTTGTATTTACATCTGAATCAGTTATGGAAGAAGAAATGTAGAATGTACAACACAATTAAGTACACTAAAGTAGGCAGATAGGTATATAACATACAAACCGAACAGTTTAATTGCATATAAATATTATTAGTAATAAGTAATAAGTATCCCACCAAAAACATAAATGTAAAAATGGGAGCCAAGTGAACCGTCGACTTTGCCGAAAAAAGAATTGACATCTAAATATGTGCCAAGTCCTGAAGTCAGTCCAGAATTTTATTTACAAAGATGTCTAAAATTCTTAGGTGAACTGAAAACTCAATTGTTTTATTTTCCCTTAAAGAACAATGTTTATTCAAAATATGACTTTTATGAATTTGAATAATAGAATTATTTACACAAAGCAAACAAATAATGACCTATTGAACCTCATAATTTGACCAGGTTAGTTTTTTGTTCTATAGGTACAATCTTTGTATGGAAGTTGGACCAAGTGTTGCCCAGAATGAAGACATAGTACATTTTGTTCCTCAGGTCAACACTGGCATGTAAATCAAAGCGCGTCAAAATCTATCCTAGGAGTTAAGAGAAAAACAAAAATGTTTTTTTGTGAATTATTTATTAGAAATCAACAAACATAAGCAATTAATAAACATTTATTAAGTAATAAATTAATAATAATACACTTCATAATAATTATATTGCATTAATCAATCTTACATACGTCAAGATGGAGAATATAATTTAACAATAAAAATATATTATTTAAAATCTTTTGTATAACTGTGTAGTTAAAGAGCATTGCTGGTGCAAATAAGTGCGAAGCTATCATAATGAATCCCTTTGGTGCTGTTTTGTAAGCAACTCACGCTGCTTGTGTTTTTCTATGTACATATTGCGGTCAGCCGTTTCCATCAGACTTTTCGCCGACGTAATGTCTTTAGCGAGCGCGACGCCAATGCTAAGGGTCATAGTGATCCAGTGCCCGCCCGGTAAGAGAATCGGCTGTTCAACCATTTCCTTTAGCTGCCTCAACACGCCCGCTGCCTGTCGCTCATTGCTGACTGTGTGGAGCAGCATGGCAAATTCGTCGCCGCCAAGGCGGAATGCGAGCTGATGGCGGGTATTCGCAAACATTTGTATCCGTTGTGCGACTTCCATAAGTACCGAATCCCCGGCAGCATGCCCCCAGGTGTCGTTAATAAATTTGAAATTATCTCCGTCCATAAATAACAGCGCGCTATTCTGTAGCGTGTCGGCGTCCGCAATCAGCCTGTCCAGCGCCGTGCGGAAGGCCGCGCGATTGGCCAGTCCTGTCAGCGAATCCTGAAGGGCGGTTTTTTGCAGCGACGCGTTCTTCAGCTGCAACTGCCTTTGCCAGTCTTCCATCTCGTCCAGCAGGCTATTGAAGTTCTGGGCGAAAAGATGAAACTCTTCAATTTTTTCCGGTGACACACGGCGAGAAAAATTACGGTTACTGCGGACGTCGTGGACAACGTCAGTAATATTTTGCAGTGCGGCGTCAATATCGCCGTGCAGGTGGCGTGAAATACCCAATGCGATAACGGAGGCGAGTAAAATGCAGGCCGTGAGAACGCCCAACGCAAGCCAGACGAACAGGGTAACGGTGGCGTCTGTTCCTATGAGGCGCATTTCACCGATAATTTTACCGTTGTGCCAGATCGGTTGTCTTATAGGGTGAGGGTAAAGCCACCGCGTGACCAGACCGCCAACCATATCATGTTGAGAGGGTTTTTCTGCCTGCCAATGGGTCAGTTCCCGGCCTTCGGAATCGACTACCATTGCGGCGGTGAATTGCCCTTGTCTACCCAGCACCGAGAGCGTTTCATTGGCAGAGACACTGTCGCGGAAAACGACGGCTTCCTCCAGGCTGTGGCTCACGGTCACCGCCAGTAATTCGAGATTTTTTTGAGCGTATTGCTTTAGCGTGAGCATCGAAGCGACGGAAAGCAGCAGCCAGACAATTAGCATGGCGATAAGCACGCTAATGCTGATTCTGCGTAATGTTCCTTTAAACGTCGGACGTGACGAGGGGGTCAAATCCTTATTCATGACTATTATTCCCTGGCCGAGCCAGCAGTAATACATCGGGGCTAACCCTGACGCCGCTGCGCGTGAGGGCATCAAGGTTTACCGAAAAAGAAACTGCGTCATTATGAATATTCAGGCAGAAAGCGCTGCCAATTATGCATTGCGGGTTCTGCTCGGCAATTAACAATAAAGGTCCAGACTGAAAACGTTCTATTATTTGCAACTGCTGTTGCGGTAACTCGTTACCAACATAGATCCCGTCACACTGCGCTCGTAATGCCTCTTCATGGGACTTAACAAGCAACGGTTGAAACGGTATACCGCTATTTTTATCGCTTAGCGTGGCGGCATAGGCGGCGGTCGAAAAAATACAAAGCCTGGGAAGCACCTGAAGCTGGGGCCAGCGGGTATAGCTTACAATGCCGGAAACAATGGTTCGAACCTTGTCGGACAGCACCGGACTTGCTGGCTGTGCGGCCAGCGTTCTGGATATAAATAGCAGGCAGACGATAAACGCCGTAAATAAACGCAGCCCGCGCCAAATAGACGAAGTTTTCACGCGCCACCAGCCCAAAAGCTTATTAGCCGGTGAAACCAGCCTTTATTATTTATGATGTCGCCGTTGAGCATATAAGAGGTTTACTATGGTGGCTGAATTGACCGCGCTGCGCGATCAAATCGATGAAGTGGATAAAGCGCTCCTGGACTTGCTGGTTAAACGGCTGGAACTGGTAGCGGAAGTCGGCGAAGTGAAAAGCCGCTTCGGTTTACCGATTTATGTGCCGGAGCGCAAAACCTCAATGCTGGCGTCGCGCTGTAAAGAAGACGAGGCCGATTGAAAAAAAAATTAACATAAATTCACTGTTTTCTGATTTTTTTCTTTGTAAGTACCTCCACATACTACATATTACATATCTGATTACAAAATTTGAACTTTCTAGGTCATCTGGAAGTGGGTTAGGTTTTGTATATATCTATGAGTCAGTCAGTCATTAAAATTGCGATTTTTCGATATTAATATCTACGCAACTGTTTAATCTGTATTTATGAAATTTAAGGTTCTTGTTTATCTTGGGGTTCTCTTTATATGTAGCTAATTTGGTTTGTTTAAGTTAAATATTTTTCAAGTTATAAGGGGGTGGAAAGTGGCTCCAAATGGTTCGTGTAATATTACACACGGCTGCTGCTCGCCAGTTCTCTTCGCTTGAACTTAATGGCTTGACACCCTACCGCGTGTCTAGATATTATAGCTAGTGATACATAAAAAAGGCTGCAAAAATAAAAATCGTTAGATACTTAATTTGCTCTTTGTATTATTATTATTTGTATCTTGTCAGCTAATTTAAATTGTGCTTTTCAAAATATAGAATAGAACAAATTTCAGTAATACACAGTGTCTTACAACAGAAGAAACCTTTGTTTTCCATTGTAAACATGGAAAAAGAAAGCTAACATTTCAGCAGCAGTATTCCACATCAAATGAGATAAACAGTTTGTATTCTGGGCGTAGAAACAATACGAACGCAATACGTATCATGCAGGGAGTACAGATAAAGGAATTTCCGTAGCTGCGAAAGTAACCCGTACATTTTGTGTTACAAAGGCTGGAGTTTTTGTATAGCCCTAGTATTAATATCGCGATAATGCAAATTCCGTCGGTTTACGGCCTCCGAGCTCGTTCCAGCCGCCATTACCGAAAATTCAGCAAGGTTTCGACTCTAGAGGGCTTTTATGTATTTTCGCTGCGTTATCAAGTACCTTTTTTAATATTGATAAATGTAAGTGTGTTCGAATATTTTTGCTGAATATTCTATGTTTAAATTATTAAGTAATTGGGAATATAAAAATAAGAGTGGTGGTATAAAAGACTCCTATATTCCATGGCTTATTTTCTTTTGATACTCTAAAATCTAAATAATATAGGTAAATTCAATTTCTTTAGTGAGTTTACTCGTTAAAATTTTCTAATACTTATTCAAGCTATTTATGCGAAGTGCTTATACATATTATAATAAATCGTCTACCTACCTTCTAAATTAGTAAAATTTACACTGTTTATTGTACCTAGTAGGTAGTAGTTTATTGTACCTAGTTATTAGTAAATGCGAAAGTTAGAAGAAAGAGCGAATAAGGGAGATCTATTTTTTATCTAGGTACTAGGCTAAGGTGTAACATCACATACGCCTAGGAATTTCTTTTGACCACACGGACTAACAGCTAGAGTATTACCAACCATTTCTCAAATTCTTAGGTATATAGGTAACCAGAATAGAAGCATAAAGGATTAAATATTGAAAGGAAATGTTAACACTGCAAAAGTCACATCATCCCGTCGACACCATATAACGTATTCTATTCAATTGTATGGAAAATCGGTGGGATTCAGACCCACCCTAAAATGATACAGTTTATCTCTCTTCCTCTTACGTACAGTTAATGCGTCAAAGAGAGATAGTGAATGAAGTTAACGTAATTGAGGGTAATATCAGAATAGTTTCAGTCTAGACGAGTAAAGTTGTAGGTTGCAAATTACGGGCGCAATAGTGAGCTGGTTAAAATATATTGTAATGGTACTTTAGCTCACGCTTACTTTAATTTATTTGACTTGGGATTGTGGACATTCCACTTAAAACTATTCATGGCCATAGAAATACTTTGACACCCTGGATTCTTGCTGGATTAATTTCGAACGCTTCTAGATTATTTGTATATAAATGAATATAAATCGGGATAGGTAATAAAAATTAATGGATATTCTTATAAATTTAAGTTTTACAGAAACATTTAGCATAATATAATAATGAATCGTTTTTGAAACATCTACCTACTCTTGAAACTGAACAACAACCGCGGTAGTTACTTTGTTATAATGTTAGTAGTTTCAGTTTTTGTTTTAGTTGCTTTTTTGTAATTATTAGGTGGGTAATTATAATTCTATGTCAACTACATCCTTATATGTAGTAGAAGTTGACCAGAGTGTTAATGAATATCTAACTAAAATTAATTGTGAATAAATTTCTCGTTGCCTCTATCTTTAGGTATCTTTTTATTAAAAATCTATCTTATCTATCGAAATATATTTTTTTAAGTTTGCACTAAGCGTAACAAACAAACACACAATATATTTGGTGAAACCTACTAAGAGTTACTTAAATAGGTAGCATTCATATTATTACCTATTTGAAAACTGCGTGAAATTATGAGACAAAAGAAACAATCGAGCTTTTGCACTAATATCACCTATAGGTAGGTAATGAAAACACCGATTATACCTAGGTACTTATGCGTAGCTAAACCCTTAATGCCTTCAATGTTTTTAAGCATTTCTGCTTAACTATCTTCTTTATTTATTTATTTTAATTTGGCACACCAACAATAAATACATTTGACAATGATAAAATTAACATTATTAATTAATTAATATTATGCACTTATCAATAAAAGGTGTACACAGCATTTACAATAGTTCCCGAAGAATTATTTATGAACATAACATATAATTTAATTACAATATAAATATTTTAATTTTTATTAATGTTATCTATAATTAAGTATTTTTACAATTATTATTAATCGTTTTACAATTATTATTAATCAAGCAATCAATAATTTTATGTTTGTATTGTGCAAGAGATCCAAAGAATATATCAATCTTGTCAATCAATCTTCTTAATATATAGCGTAAAAATCTTTGTTTTAATTTAATTAAATATAAAATATAAAACTGGTATGTTTAAAATTACGCTGTACCTAGTACATAGTACCTACTCTACTCTACATAGTTACCATTCCTGTGGTAGAGCACCCAGATAATTTCATTCGACTTCTTCGATTCAATTAAATAATTAGTAAAAAGTGAAAATATATACTTGAATGTGTAAGTAAGGAAGTTTTTTTAGTAAAATATATGTGAAAATAATATTTTCCGATCTTATAACCATTGCCATCGTAATTCGACCTAAATAGATAAGAATATGCGGTCAGTAAAACAAATAGATACATCACAACCATCACCTGGCCCCGCTTTATGCCCCTATAAACGTTACAAGCACCCATAAAAGCATTATTGCCTATTAATTTCCACCACATTAGCGAAACATACAATAAAACTTTAACATTTAAGTCGGTGACAGAGATTCGAGTTTTGTATTAAGCGCCATCTATGAACTATTTGCAGAGGCTCCAAAGAAAAAGATTATGGCTGCTATAGTCGACTTTTACGACGTCGTAAAAGTATGCTATAAAACCGAAGGGCACGCACGCCCTCTGTTAATCGTTCAGAAACCGATATTGCGGCGAGGCCTCAAGATAGATTGCTTTGAGGAACGTTAAGAAATAACTTCTCGACGATTTTCTATTTATGGGCCTAAACGAATTGCGTGGATTTACGCAATGTTTGGAGCTTAAAGCTTCATAACATTGGGATCAATATACTGCACGCGGCAATGTGCTTAAAGATAACTACAAAACTAAAAACACTTTTATTGATAAATAATAAAGAAATAATGATCATATCTACTTGCGTATTTCCAATTTCCATGTTGTGTTCTAAAGTTAATTAAAATAACTATCAAAAGACCATTATAATTTAGGTACACGATAAAAAACTATTTTTGGTAAAAAACAGGCTTTAAACAATTCAACTTGGGCACCCTCACAATCGTTAAATTTTTATGGACTTGAAACAGCGTGACTTTAAAAATATATAAATTTATAGTCACTCGAGCGTAAGCGATTATTCAACACATCGTAACTATTTTATTGCACCAATATAAACAAAGCATCAATTTATTGAAAAGGAGAATCAAAGAAAACATTTGAACCACAGGTTATTTCTTTGTGGCTTCTATGAGTATTCATTTTTATATAGGCATACCGCATAAATGGTGATATAAGACTTTCTTACACAGAACTACAAACCTGAATTACCAGAATTAGGTACCTGCTTTTTGTAGCTTTATCTATAATCTATATTGTCAAATTAGGTACTTCATAAATTTTTCCCTTATTTCTTAAAATCCTTCTTAAATGAATGTGAAGTGAATCTGGAGGTATCTCTTATTTTGATTCTTTAAACATGGATCCATCAAATTACTAAACAAACTTAAAAAAGCGATTCATAAGAGCTTATTTCCTCCTTTTGGTGTACCCTTATTTTGAGAAACAATATTAAACTGGAATATTGAGTTAATATGTAATAACCAGATTTACAATATTATAGCAATTAATACTTGTATTAAACCATTAGAAAAACACTTTGAAAAATTAATCTAAGGAAACTTCATTTGCATATTCATGTATTAGCATAGTCATAAAAATTAATTATTAGTAAGATAATCATAACTACATGCTATTAAAACAATAGATACCTATCATTTTTTTCTTGAAGGTTTTTTTTATGACGACTTTTCTACGTGACTATCTTTCTTGATATCTAAGTATTATTTTATAGTAAAACATAATACATTCAAAAAGAATTTCCTTGATATTAATGAATAGGTAAAGTAAAAATATATATAAACCTTATTATAATTTAAAAGTTCCCAAAAATACGACACCAACAACATCTATAGTAAAGCTTATAAAGCTTTTCAAGCTCTAAAGTGCATCTCATTTAGAACACAACATAGTACGTGCACGCGCGTATAGATGGCACTATACATAAAATTTTACAACTGCATTATTGCATTGTGAAGTCATCCATAACCAATAGATGGTGCTATTCTAATACAAACATTTTATAAAAATAATATCATAAACTCTCTTTTTTAATTGAAAATAATATTATTACTTTAGATATCTATTATATTGTTCAAAGACAAACATACTGAACTAACTTTTAGATCCTATAATTTCATTCATGACATTATGGTTGATAATATTGTTATTTAATAATAATTAATTCAAGGCAATGATAAATTAAATAATTAAAGTTTAATTATTAAGTTTATTAGTAGATTGAATAATTTTCTAACAAACTTAATAGGTGTAACAGAATAATACTTATTATTAAAAAACATGTATGTACATAATTATATATTATGCCTTGTCTTCATAGTAAGTAGATACATCTAGCAACTATTGCTATTGCTCTTGTTGAGCAATAGTTGCTCTACAATGTTACTGGAAAAATAACGCTCGCTGCAACGCGCAGTGTTGATAGACTCATGTTTATAACAACTTTTCAACATGTCGGTTGAACTTTGTTAACTTTGTTGTAATTCACATAATATTATCCATGATAGAATAAAAAATAGATTCAGGGTTAATTAAATTGTGGACATAAAATATATAAAAAATACTTGCCATACCTTTACTGGCATTACTATTTAAGGTAGAATTATAAAATTTCACCTGAATTAATTATCTCACAGTATTATATTATCTGTGGCGTAACAAATAGTTGGGTACATACCTTATTAAAACATTATCCAGCGTAGGAGTGAGCTTTATTGAACTGCAATAAATATGTAGAGCCTTTTATTCATAGTGCGTCTTTGATTCGTTTCTTGTTCTACTAATTACACAATTTGACCGCAAAATATTTAGTTTCCTATATAATTAAAATTATATGTACTTATTATATTCGTAACTAGTAAACACAGCACTTAGCACTAAATAAGCTCAAGTAAAACTGAGTAGAATTCAAATGATGTGCAATATTTCCCAAAAAACGGTAAACAACAAACAATGTAAGGGTTTATTTTATTACGCAATTAAGTTAACACCGGCCCTTTGAAGCCCTGAAACTATGGCCAATAACATAACAGTTAATTCTAACCAGTTATGAAGGTAATGAAAAAAACCTTTTTATCTTTTCAGGTATGTGGATTGTGGAACACTTTAAGGAATTGATTTTGGTAAGAATTTCTTATTTTTTAATAGAATGTGATTTATTTTCATCATATACTGAAGATGGCGATACTATATTTTTTTACGAAAAAGAGAGTATCAAGTGCCTATCTAGATTGCCTATCGAGATAGTCTTTTATTTATTTATTTTTACAGCTGACCCCGTGAGATACTAAACTACGCCATTCCTATAATAATCCATGAGTATAAATGCTATCTACTTTATTTGCATTTTTTTTAATTTACATCATTATTTATATTTCATCGTAAAATCGTTTGGATTCGTTTCTGTAGGCACTGATTTCACCAAATTCAGTGTACATATGATTCGTATAGAGCGATCCGAATTTACATTTATAAGATAGTATCGCATAATGAATAAATTTAATTTGACCAATGTCCTACATTCCGTATGTTGAACCATACCCCGAAAGTTCTACTTATTTTTATTCATATAGGTAAGGATTGCATCTATTAATGTCATCATATTTTAACTAAGGAAAACTATAGAACTCACTTAAAACTAAATGGGCAATACAAGTACAAACAAATATCAAAATGTAGGGTAGACTGGGTACGGTTGTGCCAGGTCCCGGTAGTGACAG
>CAJQZM010024517.1:0-21284 GCA_907164665.1 Colias nastes | reverse complement strand
TGTGCTGTTTACGGATGTATTTCATCAGAAAAACGCGAATTTTTTTTACGCTAGTCACAAATGTGCCAACCATAAAGCGTTAACACACACATTTGCAGTCTCTACAGTGTGACTGTCAAAACGATCATTTTGTATGGAGTGTCCGGGGTGTGACGTAGGTTCATATCAAGGTTCATATTTTTAAGATTTTTCAGTAAGTCAAAATAGTTTCGACGTCATCATCATATTATGTTTTTAATAGGGTTCGTTTTTGAGCTATACAAGTATTTATAAATAGGTATAACGTTGTTCCTACACATAAGAATTAAATTTACCTTATCATATTAATAACTAAAAATTTAACATTCAATTGTGTGAAATGTATTTTGCGATGAAATTGTTTACAATTTAAAATGAATCTGATAGAGTTGAATATGAATCCAACACATGTATTTATAAGAATAATTTATCTACCTATTATTAAAATTCCTATTAGAAAACCATTTCAGTTTTGCGGACCTATTCGATAAATAAAAAAGTTGTTGGGAATTATACACCTCTTTAATTTCTTATTTTGTTGACATTTATATAATACCTCAGGGAAATTTTCTTGGATTCTTGAGTCAATTTTCTCCTTTTGCAAATGCATTACCATTTAAAGTTTAGTTGATGTAGAGTAGTAAATACTTTGATTTCTTGTGATCTACGGTGAAGGTCTTACATTTCTTTCAAAATGTCTTAATGACTCACTTTTGTATTAGTTTTAGAAAATTAGTCTTTATTCATCGAATCATCATGGAATTCAAGAAAACACAGTAGTTAATTCTTTATTACAGTCAAAACCATTATATTAGATATATGTAGGTAGATACAATCGCCTAATAATAAGGATATTGTACATAAGTTTTATCTTTCAATATATTTTATAAAACACGTAACATTTTCAGCATTCTAGGCTGAACATAGGACACAATATTACCAATAAACGTAAATCCTACAGTAGCTTGAATCTCAACAAAATGCATAATCAATAGACAATAAAAAAAATACAATCAAATTAAAAGCGGAAAGCATAATGCGGATTAATTAATTTAATGTCTTTCCGATAGCCATAGGCCGTGTTGGGTTCAATACAACAAATTTTCAATTACCCATACTAGTCGCAAATTCAGCTTGAATGTAAATTATTTTGCCGTGTGCATTATAAATATAATTGTAGGCTTTATGGGCGGGTCGTGGCGGGCCAATGGGAGAAGCGAGTGGTTCGTAGGCGGCGCTCTACGGAAGACTAATGTTGTTCCTCTGAAGCCTTCGTCGAGAGCGGGTGCTGAAACCAAATGCATGTTTTAGAATTTAGACGTTAACTTTGTTTTGGGGAAATTAAATAATATCTTTTATGCTATACGTTATGGACTAATTGAAGTATTATAATATGTTATTTATAATATGAGTCCATAATAATATAACTAATGGGCGTTTAATTGAATGTTACATATTTACAATAAAATAAATATCCTATCACAAATGTTGCTTTTACAATATAAAATTAACACCTTAATTACTGAAATAGCGCTACTACGCTATATTTTAGCGCTAAAATAACAAATTCTTGAATTATAATAATTATAAGTGTGATGAATGCAACATTTTTTACGATTCCGATAGCTAAAAATATCACTTAACGCTGTTTGTTGTTTACAAATATAAAAAAAGTTAATGATGAAAAGTTTTGATTGCAACAATACAACAGCCAACTAAATAACTTTATTACAAAGTACAAACAACAACATGAAAATACATCTGCTCTATATTTACCAAACTATTAAAACATCTAAATGGTATCTGGTTTTCTTTTTATTTTATAACCCATTTGTTGTGAAATTTTCAATTGGCGTCGGGCACATTCTATGGACATGTAGAGAGATATCATAATAAAAAAATAAATCCAATAATGAAAGCTAACTAATTACCACCCATCAAAATAAATCCGTACCCAGTAGCGCCGGTGATAAAATAAAAAAAGTATAATCTCACACCTATACAATTTACATGGACATTTACTACCACTAAATGAGTCATAAAATTGCCTAAATCTCCCTCAACAGAAAAGTTTATGGTCTAAATTATCGTTTCGGTAATAAAGTCGTCGAGTGTGGTGCTTCCCCGAAACGACTCGCTACTTACTCTCTCATGTCAATCATTTACGTCAAACAAAATATAAAAATCAATTTACGATACATTCAAACCATTATGTGGTAGTGGAAACGGCTTCATTACCACTTACTGCAAATACAAAAGCGGCGCAACACAATGACCCCAATGATTTATATAAAATGATATATCTATGTGTAATAATAGTTTGTTCATTGTTAATTCGTACCACTGCGAGCCTCGCAACAATAAATTTGCGATTAGATATAAAGAAAGAACCTCTTCCATGATTTATTGGCAAGGGGAAGACATTTTCTTTCGTTATTTACCTGGAGTGTGCATTGTACTGTGCAAACTCATTTAATTCCGACCACAATGTTAGGTTAAAAACGTGAGCTTTTGTTACCGTGAAATGCAATTCTCCACGTTTATTATGAATGCATTCTCTTATTAGTCCCGCCAAAAAGAGAATTATAAAAAACATAAGTACTCGAAATACCTAATTGCCATTACATATTATAATTGTGATGATCAGAATAAACACTGTTTTATTTTCTCGGATTATTATGCGTCATAGACTGTTTTAGCTTGTCCTCATAAAAAACATGTTCGTAGATTTAAACCGGCAAAAACAAAGAGCTCTCTTTGACCCTTTCCGAAAATGAGAAATGCATGAATTTCGACGTATTCTTTATAATATGACCATTAATTTTTTCAAGCTTTATTTATTGAGTACCGAAGGAACGGACCCAAGCAGGTGGTCCATACTTAATCAAGACGTTACCGAAAATAAAAAACTTGTAGCTATATATTCTTTTTGTCTGAATTATGTTCTGTTCGACATAACTTACTGCCGACCGGACCGGGGACCGTTTTGTTTAGGTATTTATATAAAGCATTTTAATGGGATGGGAAAGATGTATAACGTTATGAATATATCAGCAATAAAATAGAAATATTTGTTGGGAACCAGTTGTACGCAATAAATAGAGTCGCAACATGTTAATAATGAGCATACAAATATTTTAAGATGATACTTCAGGATTATTATTCGGATGGATGAAAGGGATAAGCAAGAGTTATAGAATAAGTCATGGTTTATATCACATTATATAAATTATAAATATAGAAGCGAAGGTACCTTTGTAGCATATTTGATGATGTTTTTGAATATTTAACTTTTTTTAATTATTGACATTTCTAATCTTAACTCAGTCAATAAAAAAATAACATTTTTCTTTTTCAGTACGACGTCAATCACTTCATGTACAATTGACATAATACGAGTATTATATATCTATCTATAATATTATTAATTTACTAAACTTTATCTAGGTAAATATGCGTTCAATAGATTCCTATTTGTAGAGTAGGTAATTTTATTCTAAATCCAATCCTAAAACTCATTGTGCGGCTTACATTCAATTTAAAACTCTTTTATCCCATTTAATCCTGAAATCTGCCTAGCTCATTAACGAGACAAACAGAATTTGAAGCTGTTGTTTGAACGCAGCTGTGTTAAGGCGAAATACCGAGAATAAGGCGGCAGATCGCAAAGCAGATAGGCTTGATTTAGACATCTAGCCCTTTAAGATTTGCGCCGGCACACGAGAATGTTTATGTTAGTAGGTACTTAAGAGTAGGGACGAACGGCTAAGACTATCGGAAACTTTATTTGTTATGTAGTAAATTCGGATTTTTTCGCACTACATTTACTTGTACAGGAGCTTCATTACTTTATAATTTATATAACACATATTTTCTAGGTTTTGCGTGTTTCTTTTATTTTATTGGTTTTCAAAGAACGTACCTATAGACAATTTGCTTTAGAAGAAATCAAGTTCAATTAAAAATCATATACCTACCTAATGTTACATATTAAAATAAAACGCTTTAATGGCAGCTGTAGCCTGCAGGTATATATTTAAAAAGTATATCGTCAACACGTTTCCACAAATCAAACGTAATCCACTCTCTTATCAAACAAAAAAGTCCCTCCGTTGGTGAATTTTTATCCGCGACAGAGGGCAAAGGGGCGAGGACCAACAAAAGATAAAAGAGATATATAAGTGGCCCTCGGCAATGCCATCAAGTCGTTACAAGAACAGTAAAATATTTCAAATTGTGCCCAATGCCGCGGAAAACGGAAGTTACGCCTTTTGCTTCTGATTTGTGTGGACTGTACCTAATTATAATTGGACCGACAATTTTAACTTGTGTAGACAATGTTTTAGTTTATTTCATTACAATTTATCAAAAGTTAACAAATAAGTATTGTTTTAAGTTTTAACACCATTCAATTTTAATAGAGATAATTATATAACTGTTTAAGTAATGTGAAAATATGTAGGTATAGGCAATATATTTTTCAGTAATTAAATACAACATTATACGTATACCCAGTAATTGAAAAAACTAACTATCACTATCTATCAAACACGTAGGTATATAGTGTCAATACCATATATTTTAATAGTAACATAATAATACTTATGTTTATTACCCTCGCTTGTCCCAGAGCACCGTCCGCACACGCACACGCTCATATCACAATAAAATAGACACATAAATATAATTTATCAGCGGACCCACACTGACCATTCCCATGAAACAACAATGGATTACAATTAGATGCAAATATCATTCAAACGGAGTAATATCGTGAGGAGAGGGTCAGCCTCTATGCAAATATTGCGAAGTTGTTAAATTTCCCCGGTGACCACCCTGCGCACATTAAATGCCTATATACGAGATATATATTCGCAGTTTTCCCGATACGAGTGTATCAAATATAAAGATATTTTGGCTTAATGTTGCGTGAAATCGCTTCACGCATGGCTTGATGTGGACTATAGTTATTGTATTTTAAATTACTGTTTGTTTCGCTTTACTTATAAGTGTTGGGCTTTTCTTATTGGACTGTAATTGTGAATATTTATTTGTCAATAGGTGGCGTTGGTTGTCGCACAATTAAGAAACTTTTTATTGAAATTAAATCATAAACATACCCACATATTTGGAAAATGTATTGACTCAAAGATTAAATATTAAGCAGACATTATTTAATTCACTGAATTACTCAGAAACACAGTATGGGTAAGCAAGAATATACATACTTATCCCGAATAAAGAATTTCTTTATTTATAGGCTTCCGATTTTCTCAGTAAACTTGTTACCATAAATTCCATATTCTTTTCAACATTATGGAAATGCTCTTTGGATGTTCGTGCGAAAATTATTCCAAGTAGGCGTTCCTTTCGACGTTTATTCGCTTGTTGAATAATGTTTTATTTTTATGACTCTCAGTAACATCTCCAAGACGACATCGATGAAACTACTCCGTGTTCGCGAAGCGAAGTATCAGAAATCTTTATTAAGAAGTGACAGTTAGCGAAAAGTTTTATTGAATGTTTTATAAAGTAAACCTTATAAAGATAACAAATAAATGTACAGTTGGCAATCAGACTCCTTGTACCAGAAAAAAATATTGCACATAATTCTTACAGCATTGATTAAACTACATAATATATGTTTTTCTGAAAAATCCATTGATTTCAAGCACGTAATGCCGAAATTTCCACACCAAAAATAACATAGGAAAGGATAGAGGATGCTGGTCATAAACATATATTTAGTGTTCCTTTGTGGAAAGACATTGTTATTGAAATAAGGTGAGCGTGGGCCGTTTCCTCGGCACCCGCCCTTTATCGCTCTACTAACTTCATCTATAAGATATTTCAAAGGTATTTTTCATATATCCTTAAGCTGCATTTAAAACACGCACGTGCACAACATATTTGATACAACACGTTTTACGTGATTATATTGTTGGTAAATAGGTATGTGTTTGTTGAAAATGTTATCTGTTAAATGTTAAGTTGATAAGTCATACTCCTAATAGTTCCTTTTAGAATATTCTATTTCGTCACTAATGGACCAATTTTGCTGTTATAACTACAGCCACTTTAAGGGGTATAAACTACATTATCCGTAAAGTTTTTGAAAGTATAAAGGACCTTATAAGTAGTTATTAGGCACATTATTATGAACATCAACCATTTTTAATAGTTATAACAACTAGTTTAAAAAGCCAAACAGATCTTTAATACCCAAGTCGATACTATAAATATATTTAATGCCAAAAAAGTAATATTGACTTTGTTAACTATGATTTTAATTCTATTTTCATAACGTCATTAATGAATATTTATGGCTGTAATAATAATAAGTGTATTCAAGACTTTTTAAGATAATCAAAATACTGTGGAGTATATTATAAGTTCGAATTAAGGTTTAAATGATAATAGTCACGCAAGACAACCGTTTGAAGACAACAAAATGAGGGTATGTAAGATTTATAACTTAATTAAAATAATGAGTCATAAATAAAGATATTATTAAATAGTTATACATGATAACGTTAGCTCCAATATTAATAAAGAAATTGTATTAACATTGTTTTAAAATTTATAAGATAATAAATGTAAGTACACGTTATAAAGGAAACTTTCTTCAAACAACTCAAGGAATTCCCATCGTACTAAAACAAATCAAGAACAGGCAAGAATTTTAGCGAATGTTAGAACGAAACAATTTACGCCTACGAATACGTAACATAACGATACACGAACCGAATACGCTTTCGGCAATAACCGGGCAACATTCTAACAATTTAATGTGGCATAAACAATACAAATACTGTACTCGCCTCCGGCATGTACCCGCGTACAGGCTATATTTATTGTCTATGGTATTGTGGTGCGATCGTTACCGTATATTTGAGTGGGGGCGTACTGGGGTGCCCTATCATGAATCCTGATACACACCGACAATTTCAATACGACCTACGTGCGTACACAAATGTGGTCTGTGACGTATGCGCGTGGAGGCCTCTTAAAATTGGGAGCAGTGGAAGGGTTAGTTGATTGGACGAATACTCCTGGGCCTCGGTGACCCGTGTGCTATGTTAATGGGTTTAATCGTCCACTAGTCCGTCTCGACGATTTATGTTTCATTTTCGATCTCGTTATGCACGGTGGATTATGCGTCCCTTGTTAAATTCATAATGACTTGATATAAATCTAAGCTATGGTCCCCATGTCTTTAATGCTTGTGAGTAGAAGAACTTTTATTCATATTTAAACATAATAAAATGCTCTATGAGATTTATTAAGTGTGTTTATTAAAGTGCTTTAAAGAACGACACCTTAAGAAAACTTTAAAATTACAGTATAATTTAAAATATGCACTAGTACCTACACACATACTAAGTTAATGACTTACAAGTAATATTGAATTTTTGTTCATCTACATCTTATAATTGACAAAATTTGTAAAACTATCTAAGTTTTAAGCTCTAGCTAATATGTATCTACAAAATGTACATGCACTATCTGTATCCATTACAGGCTTTAGGGTAACAGTTAATAGGTACAGGTGGTTTATCAGAATTTAAAACAGGGATTAGCACCGTCTAGGCCGGCCGTATCGCGTCACCCGCCGGTCTCTATTTCACCGGCTCGCGCTGGCTTCCACTGGATCGCGCCGGATTTTACCGGATTATACCGGCTCCACGCGGCTGCTCCTGCAATGTCGCGATATCGAAATGTTTATGCGTTAAATTGCTCACCGAATTATATGGCCTATCTGATTACAGTTGCTTTAATTTTGTAAGCATTTTAATCACATTTGCATCCATTTTGAATTTTGATTAATTTTCTTTATTAACTATCGAAGTAGAATCGAATTTACTTCATTCGAAATAGTTATATGGCCAACAAATACAAGTAAGTATTCTTAGTTTCTAATAACATACATATATGTATTATTTTGGATAAATGAAACATGAAAAGTATAATGGCAATATCCATTAAATTCTCCCAACACCAATAATATTTTGCACGTGTGTAAGTAATTTATAATCTATTTCATAAAGGTAATTGAATTCCATTTTATTACCAATACAAAACATCAGCACACGATCTTCCAAATCCATCCCCTGCTACAACGTAGACTCTCTACGACGTAGCAGTAACATATAATCCTTTTCGCTACAATAGCAATTTCAAACTTCCTTAGGGGCTTCGGATAATCTTTCTTTATATCGAGTCAGTAGCAGCTACGGAGACTTTTGTCCTTGTCGAGCTTACCGAAAAATTCGCATTCGCGATAGGGACGAAAAATCTTTGTGAAGAAAACGCTTCACTTCCCAATAAAGAGGGGAGTGGTAATGTGTATTTAAATTTTGGTTCAAGTGTAATAATTTCGTTTTTTAATTTAATTTGTAATGAGGTAGTAAATCTTGGAGGGGAGCATAAAATAAATCTCTTTAAGTAATCTTAAATACGCGCGCCAGGTTTGAAGGGGATTATAAATTAAGATTACACCGAGTTAGATTCAAAACGATAAATCAGAGATTATTATAACGTGTACGATGTTTTAATGCTCAAAATAATATGAATCTACACGATTTATGGTATAATAACATATACCTAAGTTAAGATGTCAAGAGATTCCGATATTGGAAATATGTACTTAATATTATAAATTAGATACATAATAGGTATGTTAATCCTTGTATGTATGCATATTATTGTGTTTATGTTAAAAAAGGATATTGACAAATATGTATTCTTCTAAAGCCAAATATTTATCTATTTTGATTTTAACAAGGAATAATAATAAATCTTATCAAAATCTATTGTAACCATATTGTAACTATTTTCCCGTCGGCAAATTGTTACCATCTTTTGTTTTGTTTGTCAACTGTTGTATGAATGAAATTGTGTTGAATATGGTAAGTGACATTTTAAATCACTTATTTATTGCTTAATTAATATACAAATAACTAATTAATATTATTAAAAATACATCACAAATCTCATACAAATTCCACGAGCAAATTTCAAAAGCAACATTTACCGAAGAATCCAAGATCGGAAACGCAAACATTTAAAATAATCTTTATCAATTTTCTTATTAATTTTGTGAGTGCAAAAGCGTTACTTTCATAGCTATTTTAATGGGTAATTTTCATAAACAAACTTGGGAATCCGGGGAAGGAGGGTCGGGAAAGGCGCGGGTTCCTTTCCAAGATAGAAAACAGCTCCAGCATCGTATAATGGCTTTTTGGAATGGCGTCGTCCGTCTTGACACCCCCGCCCCTCCCCCCCGGCTCCGGCCCACCCCCTCCGCGAGAGAGGATGAATTCTTATTTCCTCATCTCGGAGGCGTCCGGTGCAAACCCTCCATGTAGATTGCCTTTTTCTCGTACAACCTTCGTATAACATAACAATGGCTTGTTTTCAATTTTGTTTCGCGTTTTCCGTCGGTTTCCTAATGTAATATGTATCTATTTGTTTTGTATTCTTCCCACTGCAAGGTCGGCGTTTCTGTTTATTTGGTCCTAAGATTGGATAATAGAGTATTTAATTAAAATTATGTATTTTTAAATAAATATTAGAACCAGCATAATTAAGTTGGTTCAGTTAACACATAGTTGATGTATTATAGTAGTGAGATGATAAGTATATATAGTAGTTGTTCATGGAATAGTGTATAGACACAGATTACTAAATACTTAGATATATTTCGATCGAGTAAAAACTGTATTAAAGCTCTACTCATTACCTACACGTAGGTACCTACACTTTCTTATTGGTTCTATACAGCAACTTGAACCAAGAAGAGAAAAGTGAGTGTAGTGTAAATTCCCTAAAATAATTAAACGACTTTGTTATTCATTGATTACGAAGTAGATAAACAGGAAAATTATGTTATTAATAAGCGTGAAATTTAACAGAAATATAACAGGATATACTTAAATGAATAAACGTATCAACGCTACAAATAAATTGACTTGTACTGGATATAACGTAGGTACAAAAAGGTCATTATAATATATTAGAGACAGCAAAGCGACTGCATTCATGAAGTGCATTCTGAGCCAAAAATACTTTGATACTCTGCCAAAACATGCGGAACCGAACGTAAAGTATATTTCAATATTATCGTGTGCCCTTTTAGTTAATTAAAATGCTGAATTTACTAACAATTCTGAATTTTCCGGAACAAAGAGTATTCGTATTCTTTTAAATCTAGCTAAGTGCATGTCTCTGTAATGTTGATGTTTATCTTAGAGATTGTGGTAAGAATGGTACTGTTAACAGTTCATATCATATATTATTAAATCTAATTTAAACTTTGACGATAGAATATTATCTTAAACCATTAACTAAGCTTAAGATATAATTTAAAAAAGCATACGTATATTCTGAACTATAAATACCATCTAAAAGCACACCACACAGAACTAATAATAACAACGAGCAGTTAATGACGCGACCGAAATAATCCAACCTCAAAGTCGCCTTAATACTTTGTGTCTCGCAAATTGTAAGGGGAGGATAAGATTACACAGCAATCATAGCAGTTGTTGGAAATGAGAACTCGCCCTTAAAGGATAAACAAGTAACGTGTGCGTACAACTGCCGAAACGCGGATTTCATATTTTACGCGTACCTACCCCGCGATGGAAATGTTTCATGGGGATGTTGCTTTGCTTTGAATCGAAGATGTCTGCTTTTAAATTTTTAGCCACTTCATAAATTTTGTAAAATTTTCGGCATATTCTACAACTAAACACACACTGCAATATATTAATATCATAAATCAATTATAAGTAAAATACCTATATTTATTATTTACAATTAATATTTAAAAGCATAAGTATTATCTATTAGATTCACTGCTTTTTGAATTTAAAATAAACCAATCTATTCCAAAAACCATAATCACCGAATTTTAAATTTTAAATCTAAACGAAAATATAAAATAGAGTTCCCTTCAAATAAGCAGCGTTATAGTTCACCAAAACGTACCAAAGCAACATTTCACATCAAAATTGCTTTTCTTATATCTCAGTAAATGTTTAAAACATCGCGGGAGCATGTGTTTTATGGGGTTTAGTACTTGTTTTATTAATTTTATATTTTTTCTTACAGCTGAAGCCATGTAATGGCTCCGCAAATCATAATAAAACAGCAGCGTTGCAACTAACTACTATTGTTATTTCTTGCTATTTATTCTTAAAAGAAATATGTAAGTACCTACACCTATTATTAAATAATGCATAACCTGCTTGTTTTTTACTATTCGTATTAAATTATATCCGTGAACATCTTTATTATTTTATATTATAAAATTCGTAATTTTAGAATTGAAAGATGCGAAATATAATAAAACAGAACACATACACTCTTGTGACATTTATTACACATTTTGAATTAAAATGTACGCAGTACTTTCTAATTTCCACCAACACAAGACGGCTCATGAAATATTGAAGAGTATTTTGTATCCAATACTTCATAATTTAGATTCTCATAAATAAATTAGATGGAATAACATAAAGAAGGATATATACATATAATATGCGTAGTCCGCCTACGGGGTGATTTATGTTTATCTTGCTCTTATAAAACGGTATTAATATACCTACTTATAAATATGTATATCAAGTATGAAGACGCCAGGGTCAACATATTAGGATATAATTTTGATTTAAGTCAAACTAAAATAACGGAGCAGTGAATTTTATGTAATCGTATTGTCTATTGATTTTATTTAGATGCAGATAAACAAACCCAAAACTTAGGTTTATATAGGATATAGCTGCGATTTAATACGCTTATTTTCATTTGTCTATAATTAAAAACTTTAACTTAAATATTGGTTCAGATAAGTACCTACACGAAATCCTTATCGACATAACATTTGAATAGGTAATCATTTTTCTCATAATTGCTTCTAATTTCTTAGTGACATTGATTTTTATCTCTTCTTCGTCTATTCTAAAGAGAAAATTGTACAACATTATAAACTAAAAATTCAGCACCCTCCAAGCATCACCCTACAGACATCTTCCTTTCGCCAGCTCGACGGGAAAGTTGGTAGATCCGTTTCCTGTTTGCCATTCCACCACCCGGGGCGACCCCCGGTACACTGACTCACAAATAAATACATACGACATCCCTTGAGCCCTGAATAAATCTTGCCGATTCGAAAAAGAACGCTTTTACGGAAATCTCTTGTACCCACTGAATCTTATGGTTTACGTAAACTTTATTCGTCGTTTACTTTTATCCGCGCGTCGTAAACCATCTTTGTCTCACATATTATGACAAAATCTGACGGTTCTTCAACATTTATTTTGTAAGCAAAACACGTACGTATTTTCTGCTTTTCAAAAAGTTTACATAGAATATCTCTAATTCACCTGGCATTAATAGATACCTATTTGAACGAAATATGTATTGTCCTAACATTATCCATTGTCATAAAGGTAACTAGTTTTTTGCGAACATCATAAAGTCCATCATTGATTTGATTTAATCTTCAAAGAAAATGTTTATCATCGTAATCGTCAATACATTACGCCTTCCATGATGAGATTTCCCAATGCTGAAGATAAAACTTTAGATATCTTCATTCAGCACCAGATAAATGTGAGTTTGTACCATTTATTTAAACGTAATTGGAAACCACATTTTAGTTATCACTCTGTAAAAGACATAAGATATACCTACAGCTTTATCTGCTTGATAAACGTAGCTTGTACAATCAAAGAATGCGGTGGTTATAAAAATTAATGGTTCCCGTACAAACACTCCATTCCGAATAGCATAACTTGTGAGAAATCTCCTGAGTAGACTTTAACTCCAAGAATTTTAAGGTTTAACAATGTTAGACTGGATGTGAACAATACATTTTTATATTCAATAAGTGTAAGGATTTCAAAAATAAATATTCCATTTTTTATGTTTTTTATGAAACTGCTTCCAACAAGGCATATTTTTAATCTGTAGTAATACGAATGGCTTAACGTATCGATTAAGTAGTTTTAAATCGCGGAATATCATAAATGTAAAATGTTTATAAAAAATGAGACATAATAATATGATATACCTAGTTTCAATAGCGTAGAAACATTTCAAGAAAGAACTAAACACTGACCGAACAACTATAATAGGTAGGTATTTAAAAACCTAAATATATATTAAGTATAAATGTACACAAACAACAATAAAATATAATAATCCATCCATTTTTTCTATATCAAAGTATAACATCCCAAGTTGCAGTGAACAATGCCGTTCGATAGTGGTACAATAACCCGCCTCAAATGGCCCGGAACTTTTTCTTTAATGGTTTATTTAAAAATTTCGGTATTTTTATTCAAAGTTTCCTTCGGTAAAGACGAATAAATCTCTTTTATTAGCCCCTGGAGACATCTAACTTTGATCTGAATCGCTTTTATGCGATGTTTGCTTTGTTCCTCAGTAGGTATCTATGTGATTTAGCGTTATGTTTTGCACATAGAGATTATTTATTCGTCTGCCGAAAAGATATACTCTGTGGATATACTGTATCAATAGCCTCACTGAATCTATTGTAGGCGGAGTATTGTTAGTGGTGATTTGAGAATTACAACAGATCTTTGGCCATATTTTTATTGAAATCGTGTAGGTACCTACTTCACAAGCAGTTTTTTGCTATTTCCATTACCTATTTAAAAAAGTGTTATAAAAGCCATTTAGATAGTAGTATAAATTTAAAAATTTATACAAATGCCTCTGTGCTATAAAAAAAGCTATCATAGTAATTTGAAACAAACAGTAACAGCTTTTTAAAAGCACACCTGATTCAAGCACTTTCGATTTTTTATAGCACCATAAGCGTTTTGGTTACAGTATCCGCTCCTTACCCTCGGAGCGGTGGCGAAGTCGTCAGGGTACTCAGACAATCGCATTTACGACGTATAAAAGTTAGTCTTTATAGTCCTCTCGTATATAAAAGTCGCGTTTATGCCTTTTTAATTAATTGTCCTGTCGTTAAATGCCGTATCAGCTTAGAAGATGGCTTGAAAATTGTTGACGACGTAGTGATTCAATAAAACGACGTTGATGGGCTGATAGTTAATAAAAATAACATAAATATTCATTGTATATCCCGTTTATTGGAAATAAATTTTAAACATCACTTTTTATAACTTTAAAATTGCCTATAAAATAATACACGTTCGCTGATGAATATTTTATTGCGGCAAATCTGATTGCAAATTCTAGAATTGTATTGCAGATTTACTTAATTATGGGTTTAATTAAAATGCAAGCGGGTGAAGATACGTTAAGATAAAGATAATGTATTTATAATTATGTTCAAGGCAATGATAACAAATATCACGGGGAACAATGATTTATTAACATTAATAAGTATAGGTACGTAGGCGGGACGTTAATGTCTTCATATCTTAACGAATTCATTTACATTAAGATATTTATAATCTCAGCGGGAAAGCGTACAATACTTTATACCAAAAATTCAGTTTCTATAATAAATGATAAAAGTAATCCTCCATAACAATCGACGGTTATAGCCGAAATGTCTTTAACGGTCAATAGAAGTCGTAAAAGTTATTAAAGTTTCCACTGTCGAGACGATAATATATGAAATAATAACTTGTTTCTCTAGTTTAGTGATCTTTTTTATTGTTTTGTATTACTTTCTATCATATAAATGTATTTGTTTATTGCGAATAAAATTAACAGTTTAAAAATACTTTTCGCTTTGTTTGCATTATTATTTATGCGTTTCTGTACTCCTCTCTATCTCCTGATCTAGGTCACTATTTAGGACTAATTATTGTACATAAGTATGCTATACATATTTATAGCTGAAAACTACAATTTAGCTAAACCCTCGCACGCCGTCGCTATTTACGAGCCGTCAATTAATTTCTTCACTCTTTTTGCAGTAACAACGATAAAGAGTACAAAGTGGCCATAGACACAAATACAAGTGGCTATTAAACGAATGTAGCTGAGTCAGTTCGCCATAGCATTGCGCATGTGCGGTACATTCCGGCACTTTTATTGATTTCAGTAGCACTAACGGTCCATAAAGCCGACGTGCTGGACCGGAGCCTCCGCTCTATGCCCCTTATTACGTACTCACGATATCTACTGAATTCCACTTGTTAACTTTTTAAGCAATACTTTCTTTATTCAGATTTTTACTTCTTTCTGAACTTGTTTTATCAATTAAAAGTTTTCTTTGTAAGTTATTGTGTCTATTCTTTTCATTAAATGAAGCATAATCGTTTTTTATCAACTATTTCTTTCAGTTCATCAAATAAAACAGTCCGTAGGTACATATTTAAATACAGTATCTATTTACAGTAGCTCAGATGCATAATATAAGCTTTTAAGCTCTTTATCTTTTCTATGTATTTAGATTTAAACCCGTGAATACTCTTTTTTACGTGCAATTATATTGTTACACGCTTGATAAATCATAAAATATCCATCACAAAGATTTATAGAAGAAGAAGAAATATAGTATTAATCAAAATACCATATTTACGTCATTACTTGGACTACATAAACGTCATTAACAGTCAATAATGACCCAAACCACGTTCAGATTAGCAGTATAGGGGACCACAGATCTTAATTGTAGTGACATTTACAGAGCTTCATTATGACCATTATTATTTTGTTGGTACATGACAATTATGGGGGTCATTAATTGTTTGTTAACGTTATAAAAATCTATAAAATTACAGGGATAAAGACGATAATTGTTTGATAGATTATTTCATATCTTTAAATGTAAGTAGGTACCTAATTCAGATCTGACATAAATATTTGCCTAGCTTGGTTATTTGTACTGCATATTAAAATACGCTATTTATTTTAACTATGATTTTATACATTATATATATGTATTACCATGATTACGCCAATTTCATATTTTAGCGAGTTGTATTTAAAACAACGGTCGCACCTTAACACGTTCACTGCGGCACCTAAAATGCCAAACTTACCGTTGTTGCGGCATGTCTTCCATACTTCACATCGGCAAGTTCACCACTGTGCGTCATGAGCCATTTTTATCACATCGCACCTTCTGACTTTGAAGGTTAATAATTTCATGAAATTTCAAGATATTTCAAATCTTTTTTTTTTTCAGATAATAGTATATATAGTCTAGTATATACCGCATAAATAGCTTTTAGTTTGACCCAATAGTTTAAAAGATATGAGGGAAAATGTAAACCCCTGATTTTGTGAAAAATTATTTGCCATCCCGCACTGCGTTGATACGGCATGTTTACAGTAATAGCGATGGGAAACACTGTAAAATAAAACATCGATATCGATATAAATCAATTTTGTATATTTCAGTCTGTTTGTTAACAGATAACGATCGATACAAAAAACAAATCGATACAAAAAAAAAACACATATAAAACAAGGTACTTGATAGAGTACTATCAGGAAATTGTTCAGTAACTTTTGTTTTAATTTGTTCAGTAACTTTTGTTTTAATGTTTTATATTATTTTCACAACTGTCATCACATTTTTGCATTTATGCTACGAAATAAAAGAAAGTAACAAAACTAAAGCCTCTAAGGTATCATTGTCATTTAAAAAAATTGGTTGTCTGTAAAGTCGGTTTACTGACGATAGTTGAACGTGACAACGATTGTGCTTCTTTGTCGCTCGTTCCGCGCTCTCGCTTGCACTGGAACGCCTCAGAGCGAGGTAACGCCGCATGAGTCATGTTTTTTCGGGCGTGCAGCCGGCTCTATCGAATTATAAGACGTTGTCACGTCAAAAAAACTCAAAAGAAAAGTGCTTCGGTCCTGGTGCATCACTATGCGAGACTGACACGCGGCGCGCTCGCAGTACAGTGCGGCATGAGGTGCTTGTCCATGGCAAAATATTTGACATGCCGCACACAAAAGAAACGGTTTCTTTTCTATGCGTTGTGTCCAATATTTTGCCATACGATTTTTAAACGAAATTGAGTCCTACTTCTAACTGTGATCACAAAAATATATTTGTCTCTTTTCTAGTCATTGATTAACATATAAAAAACCTCGCCGCACCACGGTGAAAACTGCGATTTTGGGCGCCGCACTGTGGTGTAGTCGCTGATGGCCCGATACTGGACATGCCGCAGTGAACGTGTTAAAATTAGTTATTTTTCCGTATAAGTATAACAAACGAATGTTCGCGCAAAGCTTCAATAAGACAGAGATTGTCAACCCTAAGTACATAATAATGCTTGAGCGTAATATGAAAAGAGAACATTAGTGGGTGTTCGTCGTGTAATATCGACGGGGTAACGGCTGCAGAGGTTCTATTGCCGCCTTTATTAAAACTAAATTTCGCACCGCAAATCGTCCACAAGTCTGCACCGGGTTACTATGATTTAGTAAGTATTTGGGATGGTTTTTAAATGAACTGTCATGTGTCAATAAAATTTTATATGGGACATACCTTTCGGTCTAAGTAATAAAAAGTTAGCTATCACATCTGTTTTCATTTATTTTAAGAAACAATGATACTATTACATTAATTGGTATAAAAAAAAATATTAGCCCGAGACTCCTTAGAGCTATCAAAATCTACACGTAGTAATAGAATTGATAATATAGGTCTTTCTACTTACCAAGACCATTGGTTATAAGTAGGTACCCATTGAGCCCCCAGCGGCCCGATCGGACCACGGCACAATAGATTTTCTATTGTGTCTATGATTCCGGGGGCTGAGTTATTAACGCGGTGAGTGCAACTATCATAACATAGTACAATATATTTATTCCTTCTTTACCTCGCTACATCTATCAAGAAAACCATAACACAAACAAAATATGTTTATAAACATAATTCAATATACATATATACAGCAATTCAATATGGACGCTATAACCAGTGAGCCATATGTCCAAGACGAAAGCGCAGTGTAGCGATGATTTCGGTACATTTAGCTCGACCGTAATGACGCTCGGAATCGTCTTGATGGAAGCTATGAATGAGCTCTCACAACATAAAGAAATCCCCTTAAAAAGGGTAGCTCCGGGGTGGGATAACACTGCGCAGCGACGCTCAAAGTATACGGATTTTATAAGAATATGCTTTCATTATTCCTTGTTATAACATCTTATAGATTTTTTCTTTAAGTTTACTATTGTTTTAGCGCAATAACTGAAATTACAGCATTTTTTACAAAATTTCAATCATATTACAAGCTCTACCTAAACCTATGCTCTATATAGAGAGGCAATAATAAAAACAATGCAATCTACCTTTATACTAATACCGCATTATATTCCCAGAACTAATCACAACAAATATTGTCTGTATGTAAGAAGTTTTGAGTAAGCGCTCAACATAAGGCGGTTAAAGTTTGAGATGTGATGTCTGGCGAAACTTTGTGCTTCGAGACGTCTAAGCCAGGGGTGGCGTTTCATTACTGCGCTTCTAGCTAAATCCAGACTAGATTTAGGCTATCTCAGAATGCACCTAGAATAGCAACCTCAGCATAATTAAACACACTAAATGTAAACTGCAGTACCTAAGTAATTGAAACTCTAATGGGATTGCTGTTTGCGTTTATGTCTTAATTTCTCTCGTTTATTATTAAAAAGTTGCTGATTCATTATAATCTTTCAGAAAAACGGAAAACAAATCAATTTACTTTTGTATCTACTCATATAATCAGAACTAATTGGAAACATCGTAAGTAATAAGTTCTCAGAAAAAAAACAAAGCATTCTCATTTCCATACAAAAAAATACATTGTTTTTGTGATTGTAGGTATGTCGTAAGATAATTAAATTATTGTTACAATAGTTATTATATTATACCTTATATACATTATCCATCATTATAATAGGTATTTTGACCTCTATAACAAGGTTATAATGAGTTTACGCATAGCTTATTGTATAGCGCAGAAAAAGACAATAACTATTTAATATCTAACAATTTCCTTAACTTTTAATTAACTATTTATAATCATACCATGCCTAGAATCCATACTAATATTATAAATGCGAATTGCGAAAGTATCTCTGTCTGTCTGTCTGTTACTCAATCACGCCTTAACTACTGAACCAATTTGCATGAAATTTGGTATAGAGATATTTTGATACCCGAGAAAGGACATAGGCTACTATTTACCCCGGGACATAGGATAGGTTTTATCCCGGAAATCCCACGGGAACGGGAACTATGCGGGTTTTTCTTTTACTGCGCGGGCGAAGCCGCGGGTGAAAAGCTAGTATAAAATATAGGACGAATTCACTTATCGCATACACTTACGACTCCATTAATCTAGCCAATCCATTCCCAAAGATAAAGCATTGTTTAAAACAACATAGCCTTCATAAGTTCGCGTAATCTAATCCCCCGTTCGTATCAAAAGTCAGCAAATAAACAAGAAACTATCACGAAGTACATTACTCTCCGTTCTCCGAGATTTACAGTTACAAAACAAGCAGAAATATCTTCTAGGGTTACAGTGGATCGGTAAAGTTGCTGATGGCGTGTTCCTGACCCTAGCGGCAAAGGGGAGCAAACAAAACAAGTTTTTCCTGTGATGAATAAATAAGACAAGGGTCGCCGCTGAGGGGTTATCCCTACTTGTAAAATTGGCGTTTGTCTGATTTGAATGTTTTAATCCTTTTGAATATTGCAGTCTCAGATGGATTTCACGTATCTAATTACTTTAATGTGTCTTGGCATTGTTAATGTAATCAACTAATTGGTAGGTATAAAATATATAGGAGATGAAACATAGCTTATGGGGACGTTGCTATGTTTGTGTAAATCTTTTGAATACATTGTTCAAAAACATGTTTCATTTGAGTCAAAAATACATCACAGTAGTTCTACAGTACAAATGTTTCACAAGTACAAATTACCGTACCTACTACCTACATGTAAGCACATAAATAATAGTCATACGTTATAAAAATATTTTTAATATTTAAATATACTTCAAGTACCATTATCCAATTAAAGAAAGTTTCCTTTCCAAAAAGGCTGTCACCCATATAAGTTCTATCCCGGATTCGTATAGGACGCACGGTGACCCCGGGCGATGAAACTAACGGCCCGGGGAATCAACAAAAGAGCAATAAGATATGGTAGGAAAACTAGTGTGGGTCCCCGGGGAGCCCTCCCGCGACTTCGACTATCGTCTTCGGGCTTTAGGAAATGTGTTTTCCGCGATTCGCTCAGACGGATATCTTCCGAGTAATAGTCTTGAATCACGAATCTGTAACAAAGAAATTCCTATTAAGCTTTATTGTGTCAATAGCATGACATGTTATTTATAGGTTAATATAACAGACCAACAAATTAATACTGTACCTATTAAAATCTACAAAACGTTTCCGTGTCAAATTATTTGCAGTTCCGAAGCATAATCGCTATGAAATTATAGACATCGCTTAAAAAGTGCGCGCTTTTAGATATTAAATGTAGCGAATTTATGCGTCAGTATTATCGAATACCTAGCTCCGCAGTTTCGCAATATGTATAATTGCGAGCCGCTGCGACTAAGCAACACGTCACCGGGATAGCCTCGTATATCCCGGTAATTGGAGCGAACCCGGGATTCCACTTTCTTTATTGCAAATAAACTAGTCCCGCACCGGTGTTATTCTAGTTTGTTGCTGCAATTTCAAAGGTTAAAATCATCAAATGCAATAAAAACTATTTCTATTGGATGCCGTATTGAATATTAAAAAAGTAATGGCTATTGGTTTCAGATTAACGTTTTTAAATGGGATGTGATTAGCAAGGATTTCCTATTTAATATTTGAAAAAATAAGCATTAATAAGATAATAAAATAAGAGCTTGTTTTGAATATGTCTATATATTAATGAACATTTTAAGATTATATTCATTAAACGAATATATTCTATCTATTTGTTTAAATAATGATGATTTTCACATTTTAAATAATGCTATATAAACAGATTAGGTACATATAACATGTATGTATCTAGTGCGCAGTGCAAGCAAGCTCAAATGGACGGCAATGAATAACAATTTATGTATATGCGTTTAATGTGCCAAGCAATTAAATTGCGACTGTATACTGTCGGATACTGTTTGCCACATGTTATATGCGCAAACACGCCATGTTTAGTATAGCACTACCCACATAATACATGCCAATGATAAATCATAAAAATAACATATACATTAAGATTCAAATAATGACTCATAATTAAGTGTTAAAACAATTATAACACCCATAACATTTGTTTAATTACAGCAGCTATAAAG
>CAJQZM010024514.1:3779-19665 GCA_907164665.1 Colias nastes | reverse complement strand
CATTTATGGGTGGCCAGAAACGCAAAACTTTTAGTGTGCACTAGGTACATAAGCTAATATAATAGGTATTATTTTTAATGTTACCCATTCATTAACTTTGTAATCATATAAATTATATTTAAATATTTCATATAGATACGTTTTAACAGGGGCAAAGAAGGGATCTAGTGTTAAACTTGGATATAGAGACGTGATTGTAAATAAGAAGCGACCCTACGAAAGGTAGCATTTAACGCATAAAACAACACTAAAATCTAGAAGTTTTATGTTAGTCTATTCCCAACCAATGTACGGTTATTCTGTTCGTATCATCGAGTTCTAACTTCGTAATATACGACACTGATAAAATTAACGATTTTAACTCCAGACTAAAGAACAATAAATTCATAGAGCAGACGAAGGAACAATAAATTGATAGAGCAGTCCAACAACGTCTCAGGTAATTTATAAAATTGTGAAAGACTGATTCTAAAGGAACTTTGAAAATATTCAAGGTAAAATCTTTTACATTCATAACATTTTGTTTTGATAAAAAATATTTTTTTTTTGTATCCTCGCATATCTACGCTTACTTAGTCCCGTATTCATGAAATTCAATTCTGTTCTGTACATAAATAATGTTACTGTATTTGAAATCTAGAAATAAAATTTGTGTAATACATTTTATACACTCACTGGGTAATTTATGACTATAATATTAACTTGATGTCTAAAATTTGAAATATCTAGAAGAAGTTTTGCCTGGGTTATAACGTGCATTACCTAAAAATAATAAGATCATTAAATAACAATGGAGAAACTTCTGATTAAAAACTCGTGTTTTGAATATAAAGTTATCTAAGAACAAAATAAGGTTTCGTAAACATTACAATTACTTACTAAGCTACGGGTAGAAGAAATAAATTGGAATTTTTTACAAAGCAGCCTTTCATAATGTTTATTCTTTAATATCGTCTTATTTACCTATTAAGGAATACCTTATCCCAAACAATTTATATTATTAATGATAAAGAACGCTTTTCGATTTGTCCTCTTGTGAAAGTTTAGCATTATAATATTATAATATCTGCTTCAATATTAACCAATTGACGTCTCATCGGTTTTTATAACCTTAAAGTAACAACTACCTGTGCCCCGCGGTTTTACCCGTAATGTTCCGCTCCTGTTGGTCTTAGCATGATGATATATAGCCTATAGCTTTCCTCGATAAATATTATTAATCGAGATAATTTTTTAAATCGGACCAGTAATTCCTGAGATTAGCGCGTTCAAATAAACAAATTACTCTTCAGCTGTATAATATTCAAAAGTACCCATAGATTAACATTCCCCATAAGCATAATTTTGTTCAACTGATGAGCTATTTATTTCCTAACTTATTTTAAATGAACAACACAATTAAAATCATATAATTTCATGATTCACTCACCACAACATCAGAAACACTACCTTTTATTTATCAAAACATATCGATTTCAGATTCACCAACTATAATAAGCATCATTAATTAAATATATTGTGTTTCAACAAAAACATGGTATTCTATAAGTTTGTGTCAATATAAATTTAATAATCATAATCTTCTTCATAATGCAGCAACTTACGAATATGTACAGGAATATAATTATTGGACAAGCTTGTACAAAGTAAACAAAGGAACATTATTCTTTATTTCTAGGATGGACGTAATTACATGAACACAAAAAGTAGGGTCTATTTGACTTCTATATGTCTTATAGGCAGTTTTCCTAATAAGTTGTCTTCCACTCAATAGAGTATTTAACCAAAATTATAACGCTTTGTTTCATACAAGGAATATATTATATTTAACTCTAACTCAGTAAGTTTCTTGTGAATTATTCAAAGAGGGTCATAATGAAAACGCATTTACATTAAAACTTATTCAAATATATTTATCAGTAATACTTAATATTACCTACAAAAACAAGTCAAATTAAAATACATCTTTCCATCTGATTTCTTTACAGCAACTAGTAAACAATCTCATTTGTATTGAATATCCTAAATAAAATATCACAAACGACTATTGTTTAAAATAATCTAACGCTTGTACAAAACTTAACAAACCATTAAACAAAATTATACGCCAAAACGAAGGCTTTTAAAATGATTTTCTATCATCGTTTGAAACAAACAATCGCTAACTCGATTTGATACCACAACGAATATTTGTCGAATGAATAATTTGATTTAGTATGCAAGCTCTGTTAATCTGGTGCTATATCTGCGTTTCGAATTCAATTCGCCATATTGTTTAGTTCATGCCGGATTTGTGAACTGTCGGTAGTTGTCAGTACAGCGTTTTACAGGCGAATTCATAAATTCATGTTAATATGGCTGTGAAGTCTGTTTTCCGTCTTTCTAACGCAGCGATTGAAGCAATTGATGTGATATTTATGTATGATTAAGGTGTTTTTGTAGGAATATGAGAGATATGAATTATTCTACACTATAATATATCGAAAGTCAAGTAATTTTCCTCGGATGAATACTAAGCAATACCCGTTACCTCATGAACCGTGAACAGAACCAACTTGCAACTCATTAATTAGTAATTGCAGTATGATTCCGAATTTCCGACATAACCCAGTGCCCTTTCCCAGAAGTTTTATGCATAAAATATGTATTCTCTTTTTATAAAAATTATATTTGAGAGAGAAGTAACGCCACTTTGCTGCTTTGCGAAAGAAACAATAATCTCTTGCTTTATTTTAATGTAGTCTTTTATTCCTACATAAATGAACACTATCTTGTCGTTTCAAATAAATAATTTTTGAATTTGAATCTACAAATCCTATTTGCAATTCATCCGTCCTCTCCCTAAATCGTCTTAAAAGTAAATATTGAAATACAGTCGAACTTAATTCGATATCTGTTTACTTTAACAACATTTCAAGGATTAAAATAACTTTATTTAGTAAGTTTCTATTTTAAAACAATCCAGTGGTAAATTGAATTTCAAACGCTAAAGGTAAACGCTGAAAAGGTAAGCTGTCTTACTAAATACTCACCTTTCAGTATGCTTCAAATATTTGCAAAAAGAGTAGAAATTAATATCTATTTTCCAAAATATTGTTAATAAAATTAGACGAAAGAGTTTTTCTAAAAAAAATATTATTTAATACATGTAATAATGTAAATAGATTATAACCACAGTTATAACGCAATGTTTAATTTTCATCCAAACAATTTTGAACACGGAAGGCTCTCTCAGTAGAGATAGCAGAAGGTTTTTCTTATATTTGAAAGTATTCAACGACCTATTTTCCCTATTATAAATAATACTATTTCCTTCTTTAAATCCAAACTAATACTATGTCTGTGTCATTTTATGAAAAGAGGAATATTTTTTCAACTGAAAAAACAACGAAACAAGAATGCGCTTTAAAATAGGATTTCATAAAGTTTAAAAGAAATATTATATAGATATTTTTAGTCTCTTAAATGTTCTATTTCATAGAGCTAGACTGAAAATTATTTACCAAGCTATTCTTAGTAGCTTGAAATGAATTACTCTGTCGTGTTATATTGTCCAAGTATCATTTCTTCCGAGCTTTTGCTTAGAATTCTCACAGCGAATCATAGTTTCATTTGCTATTTCTTAGACGAAAGTTCTTTGTATTTTATATAAAACACAATTAATCTTATGAACGTGTTCTGTTTCATTCTAATATAATTGCTCTGTCGTATTTTGTGTGAGAATGTTCGTACTATTGATATTTATTGACACTTTAAGTATAAAAGACACATACAGTGCCACAAACTTAACTGACCCGGTGAAAAAAACTGGAACTACGCCGCGGAACTAAACCGCCAGTAGTAAAATCGACATCAGTGACACCGTCACCGGGTCAGTTAAGTTTGTGGCACTATACAATTTTTTGAATTTGATTTTTTCGTTTTGAAAAAGCAGATAATATAAAAACAAGAATTATAGAGCTGTCTTCATGATATTAAGACTTTTCATATATATTTTAAAGATTAGCCGTGATTTTATCATTCTTAGAAAATCGTTTGTAATTATTATTTACATTTTTAACAAAACCTTGTATGAAAGTATCAGCATGAAAGATTCAAGACAAATATAACCAACGTATCTGCCGCATTACAATGTCAAAGTATCGACGGAATATCGGCTCATTTATATTCATGTTTCATCTTAAATTTGTATGCCATGGCTTAGCAGATCCACAAACTAACTGAATATATTATGGGTTCATGTTTAATGAAGTATGGTGTAATCATATTTCTATGGTTTTGCTATCTACTGTTTCAAAAGTTGTATCTGTTCAAGACATAATGGTTTACTTGAAAGACTAACGATTGTTATTTTTATTTATATTCTTATTTATTTTTAGAAACAGGTTTAACTAAAAATTACTTACATATTGTTTTAAATTTCCTTATGTAGAGCCAATATTCGAGGATATTTTGAGGGCCATGGATTTGCCGTTTTAGTAATATTCTGCTTTCTACTACATATTTATTCTGTATATATTCAATATGCTTTCAATAAATTTCCTCAAGAGTAATTTTTTGTAGTTTTATAATAGAACAATATTAAATACTAGAAGAATATTTATACAAAAGTACGTCAATTCTTCAACTACCGAAGGGTGCATTTTTCGATATAAAATATCGGACGAAGGATTTACATCTTGAATTCTCTGAAACATTCTTTAAAAATACAAAAGTACGCCAAGCTTATACAAAATATATTCAGAGAATAAAGTGTTCTTTTTAAACTATGGTTTAAATTTTAAATAGTCTAATAAGGTTTCAATTCTAGTTGTTTTAATCGACGAAATACCTTGCCCCGTAGATGATGGATATGTGTGGATAGGAGATGGATGGATGTATAAACGAATAGTTATTAATTTAATTATTCTAACCAGCAATTATTGATATCATTAAAAGATTTTATTTTTTAATATATATATACTATTAATGAATGTGCAATAAATCCGTCGTCATTATAATATTTGGTTACATACGCATGAACATAACATAGAATAGAAAATTTATTTATCCTCCATACTACTGGTAAATACCAGGCCTTAAAATTTTTAAATATGTTACTATACACAACAAATAAATATTCTCCAAAATTCCACCGATATTTGGTATGAAAATAACTTAATAGGCCCCTTATTTTTATGAGAGATCGTTAAAAAGTGACTACCCGCATTGCAGTGTTAAATTTTAACTTTAATCAACCTTTTATCATGTTAAATATAAAGTTTTAATTTATATTTAAATTAAGTACTTGCACTTGGCACAGAAACACGTAGTCTTTGTGAACGAGCTGAGTAGTTTTGATCGATGTGTTAAGGCGACTAGAAGAGCTAAACGCGAGTTTGTTGCTAAATTATAATGCTTTAAAGTATATGATTAACTGCAGTAAAAAATCTCAGATAAATATATGATATTCTTCAGGAGATATACTAGCTAGATAGTGTGTTGAAAACACAATACAACTTATTTTACTCGATAGAAAAAAAACACAAAGTTACCTCTAAAAAAATCTTTTAATGCTTAAAAACCATACTAAACTACATGCAATCATTCTGTTTTTTCGGCAAATAATTCTACACGCAACATACTAAGATAATACTGTGTTATTTTTTTTATGCAATCAATAGATTTCGTGTAAATCGCAAATTCTTATTCCCAAACCAAAAACGTACGCATGTGTGCGTGAACGCCTGTGTACCGACACTACCGGCCGAGGCCCGTTCGAAATGATGCGCGTATGGCGTCGGGCTGCAGCTGTGGCGCGGCGTGTGTGTGTGAGTGGAATGAAATGCTTACTCAGGGCAGCGCCTTAATTAAAATATACGACAAGAATTATTGTATGTTTTTGTATTCATAATACTAATTTACAAGATATTTAATTATCGAAGAAAGCAATATTATGCTGCATATTATAATGAAAATGAACCATTTTTGAATGGAACATTCCCTGGCAATTATACACTATTTTTTTTGTAATCTTCTGTATTAAAAAAATGTGAAGTGTATTTAAAAAAAATACAGAAATTAACAAATATTCACAAATCCATCGGGCGTATATTCTTTGTAAAAATCCGTAAAATTTGCATACTTCAAAACCCAGAATAAAAACGTTTAAACAACTTAAATACCCGGAAAAACGTAACTCCAATAGCTTCAATACTAAAAAAATTATTCCCAGAATCTCCAAATGCTCTCAGAACTGATCATAATATTAACCTGCCAATGTATTGCTTTGCTTGCGAAGAAAATCTCCCTAGCTTGGAGATAGCGCAGCAATATTGTAATTCAGGTTATCATATTATTTGCATTGTTATTCGGATTAGAATATGCAGTGCTTATTATCATTTCGCTTGCATCTCGATATTTCAGTACCTATTTTATATTTACTAGAGCTTTCGATGTAATCGAGTTATTGGACAATATCTGTGCTCCGCGGTTTTACTCGCAGTGCTCCGCTCATGTTGGTCTTAGCGAAATGATATATATGCCTAGCCTTCCTCGATAAATGGGCTAGATCCGAGATTAGCGCGTTCAAACAAACAAACAAACAAACTCTTCAATAATATTAAGTAGGTAGAAGTAGTAGATTATGATTATCTATTAGTAACTAGTTGCTTGTGGAGAGAAGAGAAAATCAAAAAGTGTTTGTATTTAATAAGCATTTTATTTACTGTTAACTTGACACTGCTCTGAGAACACTTTAAGAAGTGAGTGGTCAAGAGGTAGCTAATTGATTAACTTGACTAAATTATGAAATAAAGTAAAATGACTTATCAAAAACGAATCGAAATATAGTTCATTAATTTGACCTTGGATACAAATGGTGATATTATAAAGCAAAAGTTTTTTTTGAAGTAGATCAAAGAATTTACAGATTTTATATAACCCACGACAAGCAATAAGAGCAAAATTATTTATATAAATAAATCTCACATTTACACAGAAATATATTTTACAAACTATAAACAAAATATCTCCACTGAGAAATTTTACGAACATTTTCTTTGCGGATTGATCTTCCGTACTTTCTGCAAGTAAGGGCGTTTGTCCACTACAAGGAATTTTACGGTCCGGCATTCCGATTTTTTACGGTCCGGTATGGCACGCCATTAATCTAAATACTAGCTTGTGCACTATACGTAATTTTACTGTCCGACATTTTACTTTTCCCTATTCCGGATGGTTTTTTGTGTCTACGAGTCGCTGTAGGTATAAATGTTTTCGAATGCCCACTTGCTTGGATTTTACTCTTTTTACAGCATATGCCAATTGAAAGCAAGCTCTTGTTTTACTTCCTTTTAGCTGGCAATGTGATTTGAAAAGTCGGTATTGTTATTTTTATATACATTGACCAAGCATTGACCTATAATTATTATCTAAGTAAGTGTTGGTAAGTTAAAGTTCAAGTGGGAATAGCTTTAGCTCCTCGTCACCGATTAAAATAAATAAGTGAAACACGCATTTTAAATCTCTTACGGAACTTTACTTTTTATTATAACGAAGTAATATAATATTTCATCTTCTATATTTTTTACTCGTTTCTTGTAAAATGCAAAAACAATCATTTATGATAGCATTGTACCGCCAAACTTCCTTGAACTGTACCGCACTGATCCGAGTAAAGACGGACAGGTGCACAAGCAATTCATCGGTTTTTTCATGCCACACCGGACCGTAAAAAATCGGAATGCCGGACAGTAAAATTCCTTGTAGTGCACAAGCGCCCTTATTCAATACTTTTCTCTACTGACAATACAAGAACTAACTTCTTGTTTATAAAGAGATGAAGTAACGATAGTAAAGAGAATGCGCAAACCGTTACAATAAATATTCCTTTTAACTCATCATTATTTTTAAATATTATCTTTCATCGTGCTTTATAAATCTAAAATCAGACTAAACACATATTCAAATTGTATAACTGCTCTATAGATAAACTATATGGAGTTTCTTGCCGGTTCTCCTCCTTAGAAACTGCTTTCCGAATCGATGATAAACAGTAGAAATATGTCATGACGATTCAAAAGTGCTTCGAATCCATGAAAGTTTGGGATGATGGATGTTTCTTACTCTTTCACGCGAATACTACTGAACCAATTTTAATTTGGTATGTAGATAGCTGAAGATCCAGAATAAGTCATAGGCCACTTATTTATCCCGAAAATCCCAGAGGAACGGGAACTATGCGGGCTTTGAAAACGCGGGCGGATATCTAGTACTTAAATAAATATCTGAGTTTGATTCTAAGTTTGAGTTTACCGAAAAGAAACACACATACACACACGCACACATTCCCAAAAAGACTACATTTCATTTTCTTAACATTCCTGAATAAGAATTCAAACAACACAATCCATGTTTAACAAACGTACATGAAACTCGCGACTTAACGTTTAGTCCACACAATTTCCTCACTTGTCATGAATTTAAAAGGAAAAGTCTGTAGTGAGCATTCTGCATACGTTCTGTAGCACTAGGCTCCACTCTTTATACGAACTCCTCTGGCGAAAGGTTCTTACAAATGAAAAAACATAAGCCCCAAGTCATGTACTTTTAGCGTTAAGTCGGGTACAGTCATTTGAATTGAGGTTTGTTTCCTGAATTGAGTTTTAACAATACGATAATGCATTCAAGGGCTTTCAGATGTGAAATAGTGAGTAGTGACATATAAATAATAAGGAGCAGTACCTAAGGATTAAATGTGAAGTGTAAGTATACCTAATGCATAAGGTCATTATTATTGTGTACAATGTAGATATGTGTAGAGTTTAACGACTTTTCAATAACATTGACAAAATGATTAGGTATGTATAGTATAGATGATGGATATGGTTCTGAAAAATAACAAATAATAAATATTATGTTTAATACAAATAATAACTAGCACGTCACAATCTAAAGTGAAAATATATGTGATATCGACAAAAAATTAAATGTAAATTAAAACTACTCTGTTAACTTCAAGTCGAATACTAAAACATTAGATAGAACTGAACCTATCGTAGCTTTATCTAATGGAGTCTCGGATAGTCTTACAGGTCACTTGAGGTTGATATCCGTTGAACGGTGTAACAGGAGTATGTTAATAGTTTCGCTCGATATCCCACCCAGACAATCATTGCATCTACGGCAATATATTATTACTGAAAATATTCATAGTAAATTTTAATGCGTTAATAAATTCCTTTATTTTTATTCAAAAGTATGCAATGCTTTAAAGAAACAAGATGCATTGTTCCTTTAAAAAATCGATTCATTTAATGAATCCCAAAATTGTTGTAATCCATCAAACATAGCCTATTAATACTCAAATGAATCGTTTTATACAAACCTCTTTAGCTACTTTTCGTACATTTACTCTTACTTTTACACTTCTAAAACACTGCATTATCATGCCACAGAATTGTAAGAATAAATTCTATGCAAAAATACAATGGGAAGCTTCCTAACATTTCGCGAGAACTGAAGAAAACAATTTGCCTTTTGTTGGAAAATGGCGGAGTTGCGATTGTTTCGACTTACAAACTATTAATTTCCAATGAATATAACTTTCCGAACTAACATTAACACAATTAATTAGCAGCTAGTACGAAACAATAAAATGAACACTCATAGGGAATCGAGCAATATATTTTAAAGAATATTTTTGTGAAAAGTTGAATAAAAAGAAAAAAAATCTCAGTATTTAATCCCTTTGTTTTAATCTTTTTTGTTTAAAAATTCATTTCGTTTATTCGTGTCTGAACAGTACTGTTAATGGATATACTTTACCGTTTAAACCAAAAGCGCATTTACTATAAAAAGGGCTTTTACATACTTACTTTAGTCCAGAAGTTTCTGCTAAAACAGGAAATTTCAAGCATATTTACAACTCCAAATGATTGAGCTATGCAGCTTTGCCGGTTAGTTTGATGGTATTTACCTTGTACAGTTACTTTAGATAATATTAATATTATCGTAAATATTGAATAGATTTGATACACTATGATAGTGTATAGTATGGTAGTGTGATAGGTATCTATTTAAATACAATAAAAAACTTTCCAATTACCAACACTTGTACTTAACTCTAAAATAAGTAGGTACCAATATTTATGGTTTTAAACTATCTTACATATTATTACTACTGAACAGACATTTATTTTGGGTACTCTTATATTAAATTGTATCACGAGAAAATCACCAGTATTTACAATGAAAAAATAATAATAGAAAGAACTGCTATAAGTGAGGCTTCGGGTATTTATATTTACTTGATATTACTTACCTATAGTTTAATTAGTCGATTCTTATAAGAAAAACACATTCTTTATAGAGAAACTTAACATATTATTTATTTTATTCAAAGGCTTAAGTCAAATAAATTCCTGTCACCAGCATATGCATTTTTTGCACGGCGCAAATTTAAAACATAGTAAAAATATTGATTCCATTGGGCTTATGTTTTTAGCTTTGGATAGAATATCAAACGAATGTCCTGGTAACTTCAAACCTTTGTGAGTTTTATACGTTTTTGATCACAACAGTGTTAAAGTGAAACACTCATGTTCTGGCCAATTTATTTATACAATTGAATGCTCGCACTTTGACCTCCGTTACCTTTTAAATGGAAGAAAATTGAAGTGAATTCACTGAAAGAACTGTTATTGGAATGATATTTGAGTGCGATTCGTATCCATCTGAAAATAGAAGAATTATTAACGTAACTAGTCGACGGACAGTTTACATTCTAAAATTAATGTTGGACTGCTCTACATTATAAAGACATGCTCAACTTTACGTTGGGAAGTGGGAACTATAAACTTTTTAAAACTTGATCTTGTTACAGCCAGCATTCAGGACAGCGTAAAAATTACCTACATCTAAACTTTTACTAGTTTCCTCTTCTTTCTTGCGAAATATACATATCACGGATTTTTTTTGTCTGTACTATCGATCTCATAAGTTGCAATATATTGTATACCTACCAACTTTTGTTGTAAGAAACAAGATAAATAGAACAGTAAGTAAGAAATAAGAGAAATGTCAGGCATACTAACATTATTCCAAGTATGATTGAATTGCAACACGCTCCATTATTTTTTCAATTACCTAAATGTGTTGAGAAAATGTATCGTTTTCCAGTCCATTTACCAGAAAGACTTTGTCTCAGCCACATATTAGAATCCGAAGTAAGTTATCAAATTAAGTGCGCTCTTTAATCCCTGACCGACGATCCGTGAAGAGAGAAACTAAGGTTGCCCCTTGCCAGATGTTACCTCAGTGGGTAATAAGTTTACGACTTTTTACCTTTGTGTCAAGTGTCCAAGTAGCATTTAATATTGTTGTGGGTGATATTTTTAAATGCTTGTAAATAGTCATTTACTGGAGCGACGTAGGGCACATTTTGTACATTGAATATATCCTAATAATTTGAAGACTCAAAAATTTTAACAAAACTTTACATTTTACCCGCTATAAAAAGTAGGGCACAACCTACCTTTACATAACTGTTCACACTATAGACTCAAAGAATTTCAATTACCCACCGCATTCAAAAACATTCCCCACATTACGCGACTCAATACAAGCTAAAACTTTTTATGCGGACCCTACTCGTGCGGAGTGAAAAAATTTCTTTTGACCGACAAATTTGCTCGTCGAATCGTTACTTGTGAGACCTTACTCGGTTGACCGAAGACACCTCCATTGAATTGAATGGAGGCAAAGTGTAATATTTATTAAGGGAAAATATAAGTCCTTTTATGTGTGAATCGATGTAGCTGTTTTGTACTTGTAGTGGTATTTGCGGCGGAATTAATTTCGCTAGCGTAGCGTTTTTCATAAGGTTTTTCAATACGTTGTTTGGTGTATGGACATTTTTTCAAAGGCTTATTTGGTGCAAATATTACTATTTTCATTTTCATATTTAATCAAAAACTGCAGAAATTGACCAAGTATTGAGTTATTTTACATATCTAAATTACTGCATGTTAATTATATGAATTTTATATAAAAAACTACCCACCCTTAATTGCCTACCTATGCATTACATTATTTATTATAATAATTTATATTATGTTTGTATTCACACTTACATCTATAAGGTACCTACCGAGTACATCAGATTAAGAAGATAAAAAGTTGATAAAACTTCCCATCATAAAAATGTCCTTTGTTCAATAAACGATAACCAAACTCCTGCACTGTCCCATAGCCAAAATATTACAACAAACTTTTTATACTAATCGTTCTCTATATTGCCTTATAAAGTCCACATAAATCCACTTTATGTGTTGACCCTTTCCAATAAATTTAACAGTAATGTTCCATACTTTGCAGCAACTGTATTTAAAGTACTTAATTTATATACCAAGATACGACAGCTTGAAAAATGGCCGTCACTTTAAATATAAATAAAAATTGGGAAGTTGCTTGAAATCGGAAAAGATTCATATCTATATTATTTAAATTATATGTTAAAGTCTTTTCCTTGTCCTTGTTACATTAAAGCTTGTAAGTTTAACATTTCACTAATACTTACATATATAAATGAATCCGAACTTGCATCTAGATTCTAGACGTATGTTTTCATTAAGAGCTGAAAAGTACTCAAATTAACAGCATAAAATAAGTTGGAATGTTTACTCAGTTTCTCTTCATAAATACCTTTCGTGCTTTCGTTAATTTCCTAAGTTTTAAATTCAAATATATTAAATAACTTGTATTTCCAACCGTATACCTATGTTCCAATTCGAATATCAAGCAGAGTCGTTGAACATTATTATTGACGACTCTAGGTAAATCTAATCATTAGAATTGTAGTTTATTATAAATCATGTAATTAGTTGTTCACAAAATAAATGCTTTTTTATTTGTTATTTTAAAAATAATTTACATTTTTGGTATGTTGTTTTGTTTATAACAATATATTTCACGATATAAAAATCAATTTTAGTAAGATAAATATCTACATATAAAAGTTATATATTTAGTTGTGAATATGAAGATACTTTTTTACATTAAAAACGAACGAAGTCAAGCCCGGCCTATTAAAAATTAATGTACCTTTAAGTTATTCCTTTTGAAAGTCAAATAAAGAATCAGAACGTTAATTTAAACGTTTGCAAACTTAATCAGAACCGATATTGCGACCTTCTTTCAAACGACTCTTGAATATCAATAGATCAAGGAATAAGCGATTTCAATATTATTGTTATTTAATACTAGCTTTCCGCCCACGACTTCGTCCGCGTTTTCAAAGAAAAATCAGCTTAGTTCCTGTTCACGTGGGATTTCCGGGATAAAACCTATACTATGTGTTAACCCAGGTTACCCTCTATTATTCTATATGTGTGCTAAACTTCTTTGTAATCGATTCTGTAGTATTTGCGTGAACGAGTAACAAACATACATACGCATACATCCATCCTCACAAACTTTTTCTTATACTTAAACATTAAATAACAAAATTACGTCAAAATTTTTTTGCCAAACGTTTTCCTGAAAATCCATGTTTTCTTCTCTAGCTTCGCGCAGTCGACATATACCACTACTCTAATGTGAGCATTTTGTCTACGAAAACATAATCTTAAACGATAGCTCACGTGCTGGTGGCAAAGTTGGGCGGGTTGCTTGTTATAGTACACATAAGAATTCATTTTAATTGAATTTTAAGAATTCAACTACGTGAAAAAAAAATGCGTCTGGAATTTTATTAGTATTTTTTACGTACTCAGCGTATGCAAAACTATAACCTCCTTTGAGCTTAGTATACCAACAGTGGGACACCCTGTATAGTGGAACTTTTGTTACTAAACAGTTTCACAGTTTATCGATATCGTTATAATAATGTTATAACATTTAAAGCTAACGTTAAAGTTCGATTGGTCTATAATTACCCTCAAGCAATCTTCATGGTTTGAATACCTACTAAAGTAACGATATTCATATTATTGCAAAACTATAACAAGATTCAGTTTGAACTTAAGTAAATCTGTTTTTGATTATGTTATAGAGTAAATATTCATTAGTATCGGTTATGTTAGGTTAGGTTAGATAAATCATATTTTTCAACCAACTTCAAAAAAGGAGGAGGTTCTCAATTCGAATGTTTTTCTTAGTTACCTCAGCACTTTTGACTGGGTGCACCGATTTTGATGATTCTGTTTTAATTTTAATACTTGGTGCTTTCTGGCTAATCCCTTTAAAATTTGTCTAGTTCTGAAAGCGGTTAAGTTTTCTTAAAAATAATTATTATAACTACTAGCTACCTTTTTTATAAAACAAATACAATTTTAATTGTTCCTATCCTATACCTATACTTACCTAATATATTTTTCTTGGCTTATAACGGGACATTAGATCTGAGATTAAGAACTTCGAGTGTTCAAGTTCGGCAGAATCTTAAAATTTAAGAGAAGCATAATTCCACATTTTATATTTAAATTATAATATAATGGGAAATAAAACTCGAAACTAATAAACCTGTTTGAAATTATTTTACCAGCAGCAAACAATATCATTACATACCAACTATGTGACATCCATACTAATATTATAAATGCGAAAGTAACTCTGTCTGTCTGTCTGTCTGTTACTCAATCACGCCTAAACTACTGAACCAATTTGCATGAAATTTGGTATGGAGATATTTTGATACCCGAGAAAGGACATAGGCTACCTTTTATTGCGAAATATGTACCACGGCCGAAGCCGGGGCGGGCCACTATATAAAAATAATTTTGATTTTCGTACATGTCAATCATTAGTTGTCAATCCTGTCAAATACGTTTGAATACGGTCAAAATATTGTTTGACATTCATGCGTCCAAAAATGTATTTTGTGTAAAATAATTAAAAAGTAAAAAGGGTGAATAAACTATTGTCTGTATTTTTTTTAAATCAATTATTGAAAAGTGCAATTAAAGCAGATACATAAAAATTCCTCAAATATTTGTGTTTACGCGTGCTTTCAGAAATTGATAAGGTATTTTCGGTGAGGAAACTAACCAAGAAGGATAGTTCGATTAATTATTTAAAAAAAAATCTTTAAAAATGTAAAAATTCTGACAACTATTTGTCGCGATTTCGTCGACTGCTTCAACAATATTGCGTTGAAATAATATTATAACGTTAAAATTGAAACGGAGGCCCTGGCTCATTCGATTGAACCAAGCTAAATTGCGTTTTGAAGATTACATCCATTTACGCGATGCAATTAGCACAGAGAAGAAGATGCAGAAAATATTTATTGGGCTATTTAGGTGCTTAGGTGCTATTTTACCGGCGACATACACAGGTAGCCCAAGTCATACGCATGAATATGCGCAAGATGCAATGACATAGGTATGTTCGTCATTATGGTCGGCCTGGATCTATTCATTACATTTAAATGAAATCCAAAATGGATGGAAATTATTCTACTGCTGCGTCCCGGACAATTATCAAGTGATCGGCTCGACATTACCACACGTGTTTTCAAGCAATGAGTTACATTAAAGCAACACATCTTTCGGATTATTCAATGATGGATGTATTCAATCGATCCAGACCGACATTATGTTGTAATCACGAATATGATTGATGGACCGTGTGGCACCATCAACCGCCAATCAACATGCATGGTTGACAGCGAGTGTTCCAAAAGGAATCCACGAAAATTTACTGTAGAAACTATCACAGGCAACAAGATGATAGTGGTAGAACTATCATAACTAAAGTGAAAGGAAACGATTTCGTGGTCGACACCAGTTAAAGAATGAAAAGAGTTAATCCGAATGCATCCCAGGCTGCAAAACGTAGTTTAATTCGATAATTTTTCTCTGGCACGTGTATGAAGTAATCAAGTATCTAATTATTGTTTTTTTTT